>MU602819.1:22165-46066 GCA_025201865.1 Ramicandelaber brevisporus | reverse complement strand
CGCTGTTGACGTTGACATGCAGCGGCTGCAGCCCGTCCCACGACCACACGCGCTGCGCCGCATTGTACGCATTGTCGGCCAGCCTGCGGAACTGCGGGTCGCCGGTGAGGTACGACAGATAGCGGAACTCCAGCTGCACCGACCCGACCTCGGCCATGCTGCTGACGGCGTCGTTTGCAGTGCGCCGCAGCTCGCGAGCCCGCTGGAGTGCTTGCGGCGACTCAGCCTCGGCGATCGGCTGCTTGGCGACGTGGTCGAACGTTGAGAGCAGATACGCCTTGCTGCGCGGCATGCCGGTTGGCGTGTCGAACGCGGCAGCCAGCTGTCCGCCCAGCTCGACCGCGCGCTGCAGGAACACGCCGTTGCGCGCGTCGGTGTCGTTCTGCGTCAGGTAGTGGGCCGACAGCAGCCCGCCGAGCACGCGGATGGTGGTCTCGAACGTGGACACCGGCTTGCCGTCCGGCTGGTACAGCGTCAGGTTGCTGCGCACATACTCGCGCGCGCGCGCAAACTCGGTCGTCAGCCCGAGCAGATGCAGCGTGTCCAGCGCATCGACAATTGTGAATCCGAATCCGCGCTGCGTCAGGTTGGTGCCGTTGCGCGACACGGGGTGGTACACGTCCATCCCCCACGCGTCGCGCTCGTAGCTGTTCCAGATGCGGCGCGTGGTGTTGACGACGCGAGCCTGTCGGCTGCGCCAGAGCTCCTTCTCGGCCGCGGCGGACAGCGGAGCCGCCTGCACTGTTGTTGCTGCTGCTGCGAGCACCAGCACGATGGCGAGCACGCCGAGGATGCAGGCAAGGCGCGTTGAGAGCGGCGGGCTGTGTGCATGGCGGTGCGCGGCGTGTGCAGCCCGTCGATGTAGCGTCATGCAGTCGTATTTGAGCGCGAAAGTGAGTGTGGCGGGGAGTGTGTCCAGAAGCGCAGCTGCGAGTGTGGCTGCGAGTGTATCGATAAGTGTGAATGAGTGTGGCTGCAAGTGTGTCTCGATGCAAGTGCGAGCCGCTTCATCTCTTTTAAATGTCGCTGCTCACTCTCTCCACATATGCATCTGCGCTCCTAATCTCGCCAATGAGAAAGAGCAGCCACCTCCATGAATTCGGTGTCAAGCCTCGCTTCTTGGCGCACTGCTTGGCGCGCTTCTTGGCGCGTTCCTTGACTTGAACGGCGACGAATCGATCTCTCGCTCTGCCACGACCACATTTCGCTCCGACTGCTCACAGACATAATGCTGTGGCATAACGGCGCGAGTGCACAGATTTAGACAGCCAATGGCGAGCCGCTTATTTTCATCATTCATCTGGTACCAACCGCGTGCCAGACACAGAGCTTGGCTGCACTCTGTGATTACATTGGATTGCATCGTTTTACGTGACGTCATACTTAACGATTTAATAAACTGAGAATGAGTACATTGAAGTGTATGTGGGGCTGTCAAAGTGCTTTATTTTTAAATACCTGGCGGCTTGGCTCTTGTCGTATCATAGACTCGAATCAGTTTGGCTTGGCCTTCTTCTGTTTGTGAGAATGCATATCCGCGTGCATTCTTGCCCTTCATCCTCTGGATCACTCTGACTTTGTTCACCGCCTTCTTGAATCGATCCATACGCGGCCGATAGTCAGGAATGTTGAACTTCTGGATCTCCTGCACAATGTGATATGATCGAGGCGGCAGCACCAATCGCTTGATATACTTCCATGAGAAGTCAGGCAAGTTGCACATGATGGGCAGTACAAGGAAGGAGAGCCAGAATGTGGAGGTGCCAAAGAGATGAGCGCGCATACCAGCGTATTCGTGAGACAAACCAACGGCAGGAGCAACACCGAGATAGATGGGCATGAAAACAAAGTAGAAAATGAGAGAGCCTGGGATGGCAATAAATGTCCATTTGGTCCATGATGAGGTGATGATCGCAGCCTTGAGCAGAACAGTGCCGAGAACACACGTGTACAGAGTCGTGCCCATGACCCACAGTCCAGGAATCAACCCATTGTGCTCAACCATTGCAGCGTGGTAGATGTTGCTGATTGTATAGTATAGAATGGCAGAATGAGCAAATGCGTTAAGAGTGCTCATCCAGAACTGAACAACGCCAAAGAACTCTTTGCGTGGACCGAGTTTGTACAACTCTGGATATTTGTCGAGCATTCGGGCACCAATGAACTGATCAAATGCACCAATGGCAAATGGAGCGGCAACTGCAAAGAACATGTTGTAGAATGTAATTGTCCACGATTCGTAAATTGTTTGACCACTAAAGCCGTTCGACAATGCAAACCAGAACTGCGTCAGATACAGAGTGATATTCTTGTAGAAGGAGTATAGAATGAGCTTTGAGAGACGCTGATAGTTCCATGCACCATGAACAAGAAGCAGTTTGCGAAGGAACCGGAATTGGGCAATGGCAAAGTCGGCAGACCGAGCAGCCTGGAGACCCTCCATGCCACTGATACCAATACCAACGTGAGCAGCCTGAATCATGGACACATCATTTGCACCATCGCCAATGGCAAGTAAGATCGCCTTCTGACGGCGCTTGACCAGCTTGACAATGAGTGCCTTTTGCAATGGAGATACACGGCAGCAAACCACGGCACGGCAAACAGTAGCCAGCTGCAAGAATGCAGTCTCAACTTCAGGTTGCAATGCAAAGTCAAGAGTGCGGCCATCAATAACCAGAGCGAGAGGCAGTGGCTCAGTGATGATTGGCGTGATTGGATCGGTGGTCGAGGCTGCTGTGGTTGTCTCAGTCTGTTCATCTAGACCACCAGTACCAGCACTACTACCAGCAACAGCAGCAGCTCCAGATGTACTCTTCCTCCTCAGCAAAGTGTCGTCAGCACCAGAGCTGGCATTGGCGGCAGCTCTAGCACGAACATTGGCCACGCTCTTTCTAATCTGCATCAAGCGGCGTTCCAAGAATCGCAACGTGTCCTGCATAGTTGATTCATTGCATATGATGATTGAATAGTCCTCTTTGATGAGCTGACAGCTGTGTGCAATGTTGATGGCTGTTTCTTGTCTGTCGCCAGTGAGCATCCAAATCTTGATTCCAGCCTGTGACAGCGTGTTGATAGTGTGTGGAACGCCTTCCTGCAATTTATCTTCGATGGCTGTAGCGCCAATTAGCTGCAAATTCTGCTCAATCATTTCGGCAGCTTCATCCAGTGCAGCTTGTCTGTTGACCAATGTGGTGGCTGCTTTGTTGTAGATTGCACTCCATTCTTGATATTCAGACTCTGGGATCTCACGGACAGCCAGACAGAGTGTACGCAAGCCTTCGGTGGCGTAGTCTTCAAGATGGCGCAGTGTAGTCTCAACAAATGGATTGGTGGCGGGATCTGGATTCAAGCGCTCAAGTATGACAGTGTCAGCACCCTTGCAGTACAATCGAATGCGGCCATCAGGACAGCGCAATACAGTCGACATGCGTTTACGAGTGCTGTTGAATTCATTAACATTGAGAACTTCGTAGTCCTGATCAATGATGGGTAATTCACCATTATCATCATCGTTATCAATGTCATCATCAATCGCAGCAATACCATCATTGACAGAGTGAGATAGAACCGGCATCCGAACAGTGACAGAGCGCGGTCTTCGAGTATGGAAAATGAATCCAAGCTGGGCAGCACCTTTAACCAACGCACCCTCATCAGGAGAGGATGCTTGATAGGCAATACCATCACCATCAACCACTGCACTCGGAGAAGCCGCATCATCATTACCACTGCTGCTCTCGGCTGGTGTTGAAGACGTGGAATGGCGCTTGTTGGTTGAATCAGCTCCTGAAGAGTCTTCGCTTAATGATTGTCTCTCAGGGATAACCGTGTGGCAGACAGCCAGCATTGCAACAAACTCATGCAATAGACCTGCGCTTGGGTGCGACTGGCCAAGTCCACCGCCACTGATAGTGCTCATATGCTTCTTTAATTGAGCAAAGTCATATCTCCCTGTTACCTGTTTTGAGTGGTGATTGAACTTGGCTCTTTCGCCTGGTCTGACATGCTGAGTGTACATTACTCCACCAATTGAACACTGCTGGAACTCCATTACATTGCAGGTCAATGTGCCAGTTTTATCGGTAAAAATGTATTCAATCTGACCCAATTCTTCAACCAGAGATGATGTTCTTGCCAATGCAGGCGTATCTGATTGTTCATCATACATGTCTAAATCATAGTTAATGAATTTGCTTTGCTGGAACTTGACAATCTCCATTGTGACTATTAACGAGATTGGAATCAAATTATTATACAATACTATAAATGTCAGTATATTAAATCCAAACTGAGTCCATCTTTGTAACGACGTGTTTCCCAAATACCAGAATGCCTTTGCATGTTTTCTCTGCAGTATAAATTGGCCGGTTGCCGATGCAACTGCAAGCGTAACCAGCACAATAAACAGGAACAGAATCTGAATATTAGTAGTGCGCTCAACATCGGTGCGCTTAATGGGCGTAGCGTGCGCATTTCTCATCAGTTTGGTCTCATGTCCCGTAAATACAACAAGTCCATAAATCCAGTTAGTGTTACGCAATCTTGCACCGCGCAGTAACACCTGAGTCGGATCCAGTGGCAGTGCAGCATCGCCCAGAGAGCTTCCCCAAGCAGCGCGTGATATCAATGTGCCGTCATAGGTGTAGAGTCTATCGTTTGGTTTCTCAGATTGAACATATCCATGAAGAGTTGCAGCCAGCTGAGGAGTAAGTAACTTGGCAGTCTCAGGACGAGCCTGCTTAACTTTCAGATTAGTTTCGCCATCCAAGTTGCTAGTCTCAATATAGCACATTCCCTCAGGCTCACTGCTGGATAGTAGCAACAAATCTGCCGGGAAAAACTCACCACTTGTAATACGCACAATATCGCCCACGCATATATCGCGCCACGGCTTCTTTACAAATTCTACATTTCCAGTACTGCTAATATCATCATTAAGATGTGAATCAGATGGCGTGCTTAGTACATTGCACAATCTTGCGTTAACTTCAGCATCGGCCTTGTGTCTTCTAAAATCTTCCACCAACTCTTTGATAGCTGTGGCAGTTAGTACAACAAGTAAAGGGACCAGTGTGCTGAATCTATTTGTGGGCGAAACTCCATTAATCTGCTGGATAGCTGCCGTGAACAAAAAGAATATATTTGCATATTTACTAAACTGCTCATACAGGAACTTGGGCAAAAATGTAAACAGATTGTACTTTGATGTCGATATTGAATTGTTGCTAAACTTCTGGTGCATGTTGCGACTCTCTGAATCATTGATATACACATATCGACAGCTGCCATCTGAAATGTGGGGATTGTCATCAGTGTATGCAAATGATGGACGGCCAGTGCTATGCTGGGCTGTTTCTGGTGATGCTACATTGTACTGGACATCAGGAAGAGGAGATACAGCCTCGGCAAAACTAACGTGGCCAGCTTTTGACTGAGCGGTCGTAGAATCAACAAAGGTAGACGCACGTGCACTCGCTATTCCGCGTTCAGTTGCACCAACTCTTCTCAGTCCAATTGGACTACTTAATGCCACATTCTCTGTAAATGTTGCTGAACGTCTAATGACGGTTGATGCTCGTCTCAACATCTCCGCTGTTTTGCTAGGCGGAGGTGGCTGTTCAAATATGGCGCCTGAACTCAACATACTCGGCTGATCCTCGTGTACATTGTCATCATCATCATCATCCACATCATCCACATCATCCAATTCAATCTCAATAACATCTGTATCGCTACTGTCCACATTGTTAGTGCCTGATTCCAAGTCAGCCGGTGTTCTTGTTGAATGCACAGCGGTTGACATAATATCAGTGGGGTCCTCATCAGCCACATGTCCAAATCCAGCATCTTTTGGTGATCTATATCTCTGCGCTGAACTATTATTCTCATTTGAGTTATTGCTGCTACAGCAGTTGACATAATATCAGTGGGGTCCTCATCAGCCACATGTCCAAATCCAGCATCTTTTGGTGATCTATATCTCTGCGCTGAACTATTATTCTCATTTGAGTTATTGCTGCTCGGATGGCTAAACTGACTCAATCTGCTACGCAGGCTGCCTGACGCCTTCAGTCCGCTCCTTCGCTTTCCAACTGCTATTGCATCGTTGCTGGTGCTGTTAGACGTGGCAAGTAGCGATTGACCATCTACACTGGACCGTCGTCGTAGTCTGATTCCACCTTCATGAATGCAATCGCTACTGGTCGTTGCCAAATTGCCGCTGCTGATGGAATGATGCAATCCCATGCTCTGCATTTCCAATGGACTCGGCGGAACTGAAGCTGCACTCTCGCTGAACAGTGGTGCAACAGACAATGGCTGATGCTGATGCTGGTGTTGGTTCTGATGCTGGCTCTGATGCTGGTTCTGGTGCTGACGCTGGACTGACGTGCCATGAGAGTCGCTCGAGCTGAGTGCACGTGCCGCGTCCACCGACAAGAATTGGGGAGACTGTCTGTTCGGGTTGTTCATTGTATTGTTATGATTTGTCATGGCTACAGTGGTTGTTGATAATGGTGGTGGTAGTTGTTGCTGGCGTTGCTGTAACTGTTGTCGCTGTTGCTGTTGTTGCTGTAGCTGTGGTGCCCAGTCTAGCGTTGCTGCGACACCAAGGACACCGGCGAAAGACCCTAGAGATTCCGAAAAAGGCTGACGCTGTGCAACGTTATTACTCAAACTGTCCGCTGCAGGAGTAGTGTTTGACTCTATTGTTGCTGTGGCCGCTGTAGTGCTCTCGCTGTGAGATGGCTGAGACCGAGACTGCTGCTGCCGCTGTTGCCGTTGTTGCCGTTGTTGCTGTTGTTGCTGTTGTTGTTGTTGTTGTTGTTGTTGCTCTCCAGGCATGCACTAGATTGTCTTTGAAGAGTTATTTTCAAGGAGAGTAGGTACCGAGGAAGACAAGTAGAACGTGCTCAAAGAAGAAGGAGGAAGCCGCCTTCTAGCAGTTGTTTTTTTTTCTATCCTCTTTGTAGCAAAGCCGACTGACACTATACACAATCAAGCCACGGAAGCGGCTGTTAAATAGCGAACCAAAGGACTCTCTCTATCTGTCTGTTTCTCTCAATGCACAACGAATGGAACAGTTGCAGAATGATCAGATGGAAGTAAGAGATGACGATGTAGGAATATCCGAAATGCGACTGGTATTATCGGACCGAAAGGAACAACAGCCTGAGTGGCACTGGATGGATTGGGTGAATGAAATGAATGAATGAATGAATGAACAGATGTTTGTCTATTTGCTGTCTATTTTTGGCTGATACTTTTTTATTGTTTCCTCACAAAATATATACCACAGCTGTAAATCAAGACGAACGAGATGCAGCTTTATAGAGCAGCTCTGTTGAGGCATACAGCAGCGACGGTGCGGACGGTACAGAGTCGTCTATTGTCCAGCACAGCCATTTCACTCGACAGTGTCAAACCTCCGAAGCCACCATCTCTGAAGCCGGCCAAGCCACGCCCAGCACCAGTTCCGCTTGGCGACCCCGAGCAACAACGCGAGTTTGAAGAGCTTGTCAAACGCGCCGAGGAAGTTGAATTCGCCAAGCCTGTCACTACTGCTCCAGCGTCGTCCGAATCCACAACCGAAAATAAACATCGGGATGCTGAGAATAACCCGCTTGAGGCATTTGAGGGAGATGTGAATCCGCGCACAAAGGAAGTTGGTGGGCCAAAGGGACCTGAGCCAACTAGATATAGCGATTGGGAGAGAAAAGGACGAGTCGTAGACTTTTAAATGAGCAGAATATGGTTGATTAACTGTAGTATGTTTGTTTGCTTGCCTGTTGAGTTAAGCAATTGGAGATACATATGGCTGAATGTCCCAAACAGCTGCGAATCCGTCACGCTGAGAGGCTGTGGCTGTAGGGGTAGCCGGGGATGATGAGCGAGTTAGGATAGACACGACTGTGTCGCATAGTGTTGAGTAGATGACTTCCTTAAGAGAGAACTCACTCTCATAAGCATTCAGCAGCAGAGGCCGGTCATCATCTGTCGCCATCGAGTCGTACATTTCGTGAAGAATCGATCTAAACTGGTCAACGTAGCTTCGAAGTCCATAGCAATCCGTCGCAAGTTCTTCAATTGCTTCACTAACAGGCGTGTCTGAGTCTGAGCCTGAAGCTGCACTGTTTGCGAGCTCGGTGTCTTCCAGTATCTGAATCTGGTTCAATACTCGCCGAAGTGCTACGACACTATCCTTCTGACACTGTGTCCACCTAGCAGTCGGACTGAGTGAGCCTGCATCTCTCTTGCCTGCGTCTGATCTCGTTGCCATCTGGGCAAATCTGTTGTCGTGTTGTGAAAGAAAAATAATAAAAATTCAGAGAAAAATAAGGGATCACATTTGGAGAGTATGATAGTAATGGAGATGATAGTATTGGAGATGATGGTTAGTTAAGTTGACATTGATGTTTAGAAGCGTCTGTTGTTCTTGCCTCCGTTCTGGCTCTTCTGGTACGCAAAGTAGATGACGCCAACAAATGCACTGAATACCAGCAGCTTCAGCAGTAACCCACCAGCATCCACGCCAGCCATGAGTGATCCACTTGGCTTCTGGATAACCTTGCCACTTGACGCAATGTGCGCAATCGGTGTCTTTGGATCCTTGAGTGTTTCCGAGACAACGCTAATGATCTCGTGGTTGTCCGACACCTCGCCGGTCATGGCTGTGAATCCAAGATACAGATTATCAGGCAGCGTCACCTTGTCCAGCGTGAAACAGTGCTTTGGCTCCTCGTCAAACGGGGTGCGGATAGTAACTTCCAGGAACTCACCCTTGCTGTAGGTAACACGCACACGAGTTGGCCCTTCAGTTGTACGGAACTGTGCTCCTTCGCAATCTGCTGCGCGCTGATTGAGTCCATCATTCGAGTGATCATACGACTGCTTACCGTCTCCCAGCATGCCCATAACCCACGGAAAGTTGAATGGATGGCGGCCGTTTGCATAAGTGTCAAAGAACAGTCCAAGCCCGTTGAAGTAGTCTGTGCTGCCAAACACAGAGCCTTGCTTGGCGCGGTCAGTAGTCGCCCACATTGCCATGCCATCTCCAAACAGATACGAGCCGTGGCCGCTTACCTGCATGTCGAACTCAACGCGCCAAGTGTCGTTTGGCAGCGGCTCTTTGCTCCAAATGTAGCCCTGGCGGTGCTTTTGGTCAACAGTGAGGCGGACGCTGCGGCCGGTGTCGACAACGGTGTCAGCACCAAAGTCCCAGTCGCGCGGCGCGAAACCCTCATCAATATACGGGGCATACAGCGTGTGCTGCTTCAACGGGCGGAAGTCGCTGCTGTGGTCGACAGCCGTGGCAGTGGCTGAGAGCAGGCAGAAGGCTGCCGCCGCAGCACTCGCAGCCGATCGAAGCAGATGCATACGTGGAAGCGTGTCGCTGTCGTGATGTTGGCTGTACTTTGAGCCGATGAGGAGCAACAATAATAAGAATAAAAGTAAAAAAAGTGCGTGTTAGAGGTCTGTGGAGACTCTCTATCAACCTTAACATTAGCTTCCAAGCAGGCACGACGTGGCAATACTATCGCTACGAGAATGTTGTTCAGTACGCTGGTATATAGAGCACTGCACTTGCTGTTTCACTCGATGTTACCACAGCATGCTGTCAACCGAAGTTGGAGCTCAAGCTGAAGTTGAAGTTGGATGTGCCCAAATGCAAATGCAAGATTGTTCTCTGTGCGGGTGACGTGGCAATTCATCTCAACAGTGACAACTGAACTCACTATGTAATTTAGAACTTTAAATCGCCTTTGGAACATCCTTTTTAATTGTACATTAAAAGAATAGATGCATACTTACACTCTGGTCAAGTATACTGAACAGAGTATGTGCATTGATTGGTATTTTTCGCTCATACAAATATTGCGCAATAGAGTTGCCAGATGACAATGGGTCAGATGTTAATGAACGGGACGGTGGTGGTTAGCAAGATTTCGGCGGCGGTGATGGACCATCAGGCGACAATGACAACGGCGGCGATGACTAGTAATAGCCTCTCTAGTTACCTTCTTCTAATTCGTATGCTCCTCTTTGAATATCAATCTTGCAAAGTGAAAGCTGGCCAGCTGTCGCCACAACTGCACTAAAGAACCGAATCGCGTTTGTTCAAGTCTTTATGAACCGTACTGCACTCTATACTGCCATGACACGCTTAGCCGGCTCCATTTGAATACGCATCATTAGTCGGTATATGCGTGCTCGTTCCTGGCTGTACAGGCTGATTTCGCTTGAGCTGATTCAAGAATAAAAAAAACTCACAAGCTGATCTACTCCATTAAGATGAGAGTGCATCTTCGACTGCAGCTGCTCGGACGGCGGTTTTACTCTACCACTACTGCTGGCAACGGTAACGGCAGCAGCACTGGGTTCGACTTTGGCCGCACCATCAACTGGTTTCCCGGTCATATGAACAAGGGTTTGCGAGTGATCCGCCAGCAGCTTGCCAACATCGATTTGCTCATTGAAACCCGAGACGCTCGCATCCCGTTGTCGTCCATTAATCCTCTGCTTGAGGCTGCGGGCTCGTCCATGCCTGTTGATGATATCAGCGGGAGCGTGCACTCTTCTGGACAGCGCAGACTGGTCTTGTACAATAAGGTTGATTTGGCCATTCCATCCTCACAAATGTCAACTGGCAAGCAGCAGCAGCAGCAGCAGAAACGACAGGCGAGGTTAACAGCGACGCAACAGGATATCGCCGATGCGCTGAGGTTATATCGCGGCCATGATTGCATGTTTACAAATACAAATGAGCCGGCCGACATTAAACGTGTCATCAGCTACATCAAGCGATTTGCGGAAGAACGACTAGGCATCGAGCCAGGCTCATCCAAACCTCCGCTGGCTCACCTCTCTGCTGCTAACCTTATTGCCTCCCATGGCGAGATTGTCAGTGGTAACAGCCAATCTGGTGCGCCTGGAGCTCGCACTGTTGGAGGCATCTTTGGCGGCGAGATTAACGTGCTTATAATGGGAATGCCAAATGTTGGCAAATCATCGCTTATAAATGCACTTCGACGATTAGGCGACACTGGCCGCAAGAGCAAGGTTGCACAGGTTGGCGCCAGCCCTGGTGTTACGCGTGCTTTGAGCACTCGGATTCGTATCTTGGATTGGCCGCGTGTGTATCTGTATGATACGCCAGGTGTGATGGTTCCGCATATTGCTGATCCAGAAATGGCGTTCAAAGTTGCCTTGACTGGCGGTATCGCCGATGCTGTTGCAGATCCTGAGCGGCTTGCTGCCTTTCTCCTATACACTCTGAACCGTATCGATCCATCTCGCATTGATTATGTTGAAGAGTATGGACTGCCAGCTCGGACGGATAATGTGATGGAGTTGCTTAATGCTGTGGCAAAGAAGACAGGCGCGCTGTTTAGAGGCGGCATCCCAGATATCCACACAGCGGCTTGGCATTTCATTAGAAGGTATCGTAAGGGCGACTTTGGGCAGTACATGATTGACGATGTGTCACAAGAAGGACTGCGTCGGTTCTTTGCACCAAACCAAAAGGCGGATTCGCTGGCGGTAGGCATAGCGACAAGCAAGAGACAGCAGTACAAGGCATTGCAGGCAGCACGGAAAGAGCGGTCAAGGGCCAGAAGAGCGTCAAAGGGCAGCCAGCTGCAGCAGCAACCGCCCGATGTGTCAGAATGATCTAGAACTCGAACTCGAATGCCACATTCCAAAAAGAAAATCATTCCCACTGAACACGCACGCACGCACGCACGCAAGCACACACAACAGACACAAACACAAACACTACAGGCTACTACCGCGACTTGACTTGCACTTCTTGATTGACTTGTTTTCTTAACTTCACTTTCACTTTTACTTTTCTCTTTTTGAACGCGCTGCTGGCTCTCTAGTACTGTCGAAATGTCGAAGCCGCTGTCGTACGCCAAGTGGGATAACATTGAGATCTCGGACGATGAGGACGTTGAGGTTCACCCAAACGTTGACAAGAAGTCGTTCATCCGCATGCGCCAGCGCGAGATCCATCGCAAGCGCCAGGAGCGACGCGACATGATCAACGCGTTCAAGAACGAAGGCGAAGACAATGCCGTTTTGCTCAGCACTCGCATTCCTCAGCTTCGCTCCCAGCTCACCAGTCCAAACACTGACCAAGCGTCGTTTGCCAAGACGATTGATACACTGCGAGAGGCTGGCAAGACGTACATGGAGAAGCAAAAGAAGGCGGTGGAGAATAATGAGATGTTTATGGAGCGTCCAACGCTGGATGAGATGATGGCAATGTTGATCTTCCGGATTCAGGATGACTTGGTCAAGTCGGGCAAAGTGAACCCGGAGACGCAGCAGCTTTCAGTTGAGCAGGCGACCGCCAGTGCGGTTGAGGCGGGAGGCGGTGCACGACCAATGCGGGACGCGTTTATCAAGGTGTTGGATGAGCACACTGAAAAGCTGAAGAAGCGCGAGCTGGAGCGTGTTAAGGAGCTGGCGAAGCTGGAGAAGGAAGAGGCAATGACATTGACTTCAGAGAACATTAGCAAGCCTGGCTTTGACAGCAGCCGCGTTGCTCCGAAAGGTGCAACCTCAGCCACCGCTACATCGTCGTCCTCGTCAGCTGCGGCCAAGCCAAAGGCTGCAGTCAAGTCATCCACACCAGCCTCAGCCACTGTCGAGCTGCTGAACCCATCATTCACAAAGGTCAGCCTTGACGAGAAGAGCGCCGCTGTGTCTGCCGCTGCCCCGCCAAACAAGAGTGTCTGGACAGATACCGAGGAGGAGAAGGGCCGTCTGGACGTATCATCTGAAGCCACCCAGTTCTCGGAATTGGTAGATTTGGAAGAGTGCAAGAAGTTCATTTCACGCCATCCACACATTGCGTCCATGCGCTATTCGGACGAGGTGATGGCCCTTGGTTTGCGCGCTGAGCAGGCTGGCAAGCACGCTGATGCAAAGCGCTGCATCCGCCAAGCCAAGATGCTCGCTTACTCTGCCCAGCTCGGCGGCATCAACGGCGTCGGCGTATTCTTTGGCCGTGTGATGGCTGGTGATGCAAACTCTCCTGCCCGCCGCATGTTTGACCAAGATGTCGATGATACCTATGCAAAGATCCGTCAATCTGTTCATGAGATGGCTGCAGAGGATGCCATTGGTCCACATCTTGAGACCGGCACCGGAGACGATCGCACCGTGTCTTCGATCCAGCTGCAGAGCGACGATCCGAACGCCAAGCTCGACGTGGTCATTCCTGACGAAGCCGACCAGAGCCCCGAGAACCAGCTTCGGCTGGTGGCATGGTCCAAGCTTTCCAAGAAGTTCCAAGAGGCGCTCAAGATTGGCACCGTGGCTGCTGTGAACGAAGCATTTGCCGAGATGGCTGGCGACCAGGCTGAAGAGGCTTTGCAGCTGTGTGAAGAAGCCGGGTTCATTCAGCTTTCTGGTACGTATGAGGTTGACGGTGACGAGCAAACATTCCACCCATCATCGTAACACGCGGGTTTAGATATGTTAATTAATTAAGCCCATACATATATATCTCTTGTGACTTTTTCCTGTCCTTCGTCTTCATTGGAGAGGGGGTATCTTGCGATCTAGTTCTTTTGGCCAGTTTTCGGCATGATCGGACCTGCCAGCATTCATTAATCGAAAGTTACCCACATCGGATATATAAAATTCATTCCATGATTTGCGTACCAGTAAATTCATACCTGTGAAGAGACGATCCGGGGTACTCGAAGAAGTGCTGAACGTAGCAATATTGGGGGCGGGGGAAGAGGAAGGTGAGGAGCACGGGTTCCAACAGCTCGATAAAGAAAAGTTACCTACGATGGGAGAGAGTGTGTGTGTGCGGAGAAGATGTGCAAATAAGAGAGTGCACGAGGCGTCACAGCAGCCTCGATCCATTCCTCGATCCATTCTTTTCCTTTTTCCTTTTTCCTTTTTCTTTCTTTGTTTCTTTATACCATCGTCTACTCTTGTGGCTTCCCCGTTCTTTCCCCCTCCTCTTTCCCCCACTTACTTGCGTCACAAGTTCACTTTTTTGTACTCTTGATTGTCATTCTCTACCTTCCCGATTTCCTTCATTACCATCAACTTCCTCAAACCCCCAAACTCCAAACTCCAAACTCATTTACTAATTCGATTACTTGCACGTTTGCTCGTTTACTTACTCGCTCATCGATGGTATCCTCAATGCACCTGGTGGACATCAGCTTCCAAGACTCTAACTTCAACCCGCTGGTTCACCCTGGATCGACTTTAACTGGCACGGTCAGACTCATATTGAGCGAGCGTGCGCATGTCACCCATGTAACAATCAACTTGCGCGGCACTGAGCGTGTCTCTGCATCTGCATCAGCAATGTCATCAGCGGCGACATCGACTCTATCCTCGCCCATTGCATCTCATCCAGCAACTAAACTCAGCAGCATATCCACAGTGCCTTCACTCCGTTCGCTCAACTCGCATCGCTCCTATTCATCACTCTCCTCAACAATCGCAAATGGTGCCAACAGTCCTGGCCACGGCGAAGATTTGGAACGCACGTACTTTTCCGACGATTGGGATATTTGGATTTCTCCCCTTTCACAAGACTCAAGCCACAAAAGCAATAATGGAAGCGTCAATGGCGATGGCGATGGTAGTGGTAATGGTAACGGTAGTGGTAGTGAAGGTCGTACAAGTGGCTTTTTAGAGGTTGGCACACATTCGTTTCCTTTCAGATGCCGCTTCCCATTGGTCAATTATCCAGCCTCATCTTCGACTGATTCCTTGTACACCATCAAGTATGAAATTACTGCGTTTGTTACCATCAGCGACTCTGCATCAGACTATTGCAGTGTAGTGTCACCAGCGTACGAGTTGCAGTATCGACCCGTTGTTCCGTATTCGTACCAGTCCATCTACGACAAGCAAGATAAGCTCGTGGTTTGCTGTGAACGCGATCGAAACTATCAATTGCTAGTCGTAGATGCAACCCTGTCAAACGGTGGCGAGTACCAAGTCGGTGACACATTGAGTGCAGCGTTTGACATTATCCAGAGCAGCGGCAACATCATGTCAACCACCGTCCAAATTGTCGAGAGAGTCGCCATTGTCAGCCCTGCACACGGCGCATCCACTCTCGAATCAATCTTGTACGAATCCGAGCAAGTTGGACTGGACAAGCACTTGGACGTCAATATTGACTTGCATGATTACTTTGAGCGAATGATGCCGGTTTCAACAGCATTTATGACATTTGCGTACGCATTGAGATTGCAGTTTTCGGTGCTAAACTACGATAGTGGTCGCTCACACATTGGCAAAGCTGAGATACCACTCCAAATTGTGTACCAGCCACCAAACACTGAGAGCTTGATTCAGCTGCCATCATATATTGAAGAGATGCAGTTCATGCGAGCCAACAATGGCAAACGTACTCCTAGTGGCGAAGGAGTTGGTGGAAATTTGCGTCGGAGGATGCTGCCAGTGGTCGAAACGAACTCTCAAGTTACCAAGTCGACACCAACCACACCAGTCAAGTTGCGAATGCCATATAGTTTGACTCGCATTCGTTCATTGAAGAAGCAACAACAACAACAACAACAACAACAACAGCAGCAGCAGCAGCAGCAGCAGCAGCAGAAAGCGTCAGTGCTTGAGGCATCACCGCCAATTCAAAGCAATGCACAACAAATGCAACTTCAACCTCGAGTCGTTTCGATGCCTGTAAAGCTCAATCGGCCACCTAAATCTTCCGAGCGCCAACAGCAGCAGCGAAGTCAACAATCACAATCACAATCTGAACAAGCACAACAGGAGCTGTCAGACCAGGATATTATCGCCCTGATGCACTCCATTGCCGACCACATGAAGCAACAGGTTCAAATCGCATTACATCCAACATCCACTCCCACAGTAAAATCTGAGTAATTAATTTTAATTCTTTTATTTTTTTGCGAAGAATGGCAGATCGCGTTCCAGCCACTGTTACCGCCACCACAGCCACCACCGGCAACAACGACAGCGACCAAGCCAACGTTGGGTTCGCGGCCTCCAAGCTGGGCACACGCGAGCACTGGGACGAAATGTATGATCGCGAGTTGGCCAACTTTGGCGAGAATGAGCAAGATCTCGGCGAGGTGTGGTTTGGAGAGCAGGCTGCGTATAAAATGGTTCGCTGGGTCAGAAAGCAAGTGCTTGATGGCAAGATGCGCAATGATGTCGAGATCATGGATGTTGGATGTGGAAATGGACACTTGTTATTGCTATTGGCAACTGGTGCAGAGACATTGGATGACTTGGACGAGCTTGAGCAGGCCAACAGTGATGAAGAAGATGATGAAAGAGATGATGATGAAGAAGAAGATGATGAAGAGATGATTAAGTTTACCAAAGTACTTGGAGTGGACTATTCAGAGCCAGGCATTGCACTTGCAAAGTCAGTTGCAGTTAAATATGGATTGGAGGATAAGATCAACTATGAAGTGGCTGATGTTTTGAGTAGCGAAACGACAAATAAATGGAACCAGCGGTTCGACATTATTCTCGACAAAGGAACATACGATGCTATTTGTTTATGTGCAGAAAGTGATGAAACGAGTGACGGCAACGAAGGCAGAAAGGTAGATGTGAGGAGAGGTATTAAATATCCACCAAGCATGGCTGAAATGTTGAAGGATGGAAGTGGATTGTTAGTGATTACATCGTGCAATTGGACGATTGATGAGTTAATTCAGCAGTTCTCACAATGGTTTGATTTGCACGGAAAGATTGAACATCCCGCATTCAAATTTGGAGGAAAGGTTGGACAAAGTGTTTCAACAGCAATCTTCAAAAAGAAGTAAATAAACAGGATGAGCAGTTACTTCTTCATCTGCTTAGTTATTAAGCTTGTTTAAAAAAAAATAAGAACAACAGTTAAAATCAAAAGAAAAATCAAAAAGAAAAGAGTGAGTGAGTAAGTATTTGAGAGGCAGAGACGAGGAAAAGAGAGAGAAGTGGAGAGTGGAGAGAGAATGGGGTCGGGGCGGGGGCAGGGGCAGGGGGTTTAATTAATTGTGCTTGAAAGGGTTAAAGGCCAAATGCATCATAACCACTTGATGTTCCAGCCACGTTGCCAGTGGGCGGAATGGCTGGGAATCTCTGGGCAGCCGATGTAGGGGATGGAGGAGATTGGGCACCGCCAAATGAGCTGCCGAATGCATTTGTGTTGTGATTCATCATATTAACACTGCCGCTGTTTGAAGACATTGAAGCGAGAGCTGCAAGAGAGTTGCCGCCACCCGTTCCCCAAGTGTTATTTGTTCCCACAGTTGATGGACCAGATGCTCCAAATGGATTTTTATTAACTGTGGACGACATTGAGGATGATCCCATTCCACTGCCCATTGGGTCCAAGTCAAGGAGTGAGCTGAATACATCGTTTCCACCGCTGCCGGAGGATGGCTGCTGAGGTTGGGGCTGAGAGATTGAAGAGTATGGATTGAGTGCTGGAGCGGCAGAAGTGGACAACGATGAAGGAGCTCCAAATGGATTGCTGTTCGCTGCGGATGGCTGAATGGGTGCGAATGGGTTGGATGATGCTGATGACACTGGTTGCGACTGGTGGGGTAGCTGAGGCTGGAGAGACTGTGCAAATGGGTTGGTTGATGCTCCACCGCCAGGTGACGAGGAGGAGGCTGCAGCACGAGAGGCGGCCAGACCAGCGAATGGATCAATCTTCTCACTATTGCGTGCAATTTCAGCCAATAGTGATGCAGGGTTGTTTGCACCCGCAGTCTGATGTGGCAATAAACGAGCATTGGAGCCAGTGTCAAATGCATTTCCAATTCCAAACGATGCGCCTGGTGCACCGCTCGTAGCGGATGTAGAGGAGGCAAATGGGTTAAAGCTCGATGAGGCTGGAGCTGCAACAGGAGCTGCAACAGGAGCTGGAGCTGGAGCTGGAGCTGGAGCAGATGCAGCAAATGGGTTGTATCCACTGTAATCATTGTTCACGAGAGGCTGTGAGAACTGGTTAAAAGTGGGCTGTGATTGACCATACTGCTGAGGTGGCGACTGGTTCTGTTGGTATGGATTGTAGTTGTTGGCGGGGACATCATCAAATCCACCAAGTAAGTCAATGAGCGGCTGGTTCTGCTGACCTGGTCTGTTCATTGCACCAGTGGTTGTAGTTGTGGTAGTGGTGGTGGTGGTAAAATCTCCCAATAAATCATTTGGATTGTAGGTGGCAACGGGCATCCGGTCATCGGTGTCGGCAGTCAGTACGAGCTCATTCTGATTATCGATAGCCTTCTGGCGCTGACGCTCTTCTTCTTCGCGTTTGCTCATTTCAATTGCTCTGCGTAAATCTGCATCGTCGTCCGCTGCAGTGCGCGGGCGGTTGACTGTGCCCGCAGGAGATGACATGTTAGACCGAGTCGATACAATGTTTGCTGTGCTTGCAGCCTGTGGACGAGATGAGTTGTAATTGACACCTGGTCTCTTCTTTTCAGCTTCTTCGCGAGCAGTTACTTTGCTAGCCTCAATCGCCAGTGCAATTTCTCTATCTTCCATCGACTGAAGTTCGTTTTGGCTACGAGGACGTCTGTTGCCACTTCCTACACTGCCTCGAGTCGATTGTCTTCTGATGCTATTGCTGACTTGCTGATGGTGATTAAGCTCCTCCTGGAAACTATCTGAGCGATGAATCGGCTGCAATCCCATAACTGCGTTCATTCCACCGCCACTCGCACCCATCATTCCCATTCTAGAGCGCTGATCGGCTCTGCGAGCACGTTCATCCCTCAGTCTACCTTCATCCAGCAAGAGTGAGGTGAGTGCCTTGGCCTGTTCGCGTACTGATGCTCCATGGTCAACTCCGCCCTCGTAGTGCTGGAACTCTCGCTGAGTTTTAATCAAATGGATGTTCTTTTGACAATATATAACAAACTGCTCATGTCCATACAAAACACAGTAGTGCATCACAATCAGTGCCTTCAGCACATGTCTCCAGTATCTGCCCTTGTCTCCAAGACGCTTATCTAATATCTCCATAACTGCGATAAAATCGGCCTGGTTAAACGTCGCCATCGCAATCTCATTCATCATTAGTTCACTCGGGGAATCGGCTTCATTTGATGTTGCCTCCCGAACTTTGGCTTGGATGTCATTGTATCCTTTAGTAAAGTTCTTGCTGTAATGAACAACAACAGCAACAACAACAGCAGAGAAATGAACATCATGCGGAACAAGGGAAGATAGTCATATCAAGCGAATGTCAGTTAGTCAGTCAGTTAGCTTTTCGGCTTGTCACTCATTATCATCATGCTTCAGCTTTGCAAAACACGCGGTTATCATAACAGGCGGTCTTCATTCTGTACACTGTGAGTACAAAGTGAAGACCACAGCACAGCACAGCACAGCACAGCACAGCTCACCTGTTCCCGCGAGCAGATGACACTGTGGAACCAAGCTTGAGCAAGAGTAAAAATGGAAAAGAAAAATAGCCAGAACGTACACTTGGCGCATAGCGCTACGAGCCACAGATGCCATCGTTCAAGCAAGCAAAAAAGCGACTGGTAGAAATGCGTGTATTCTATATAAACTGCTGATGAGTGCTGATGCGGGAGAAAGAGAGTTGGAGCCTCGACGAGAGTGCAAGAGAGCGCTTGGCTTTGGTCGGTCTGCTGCTTGGCTGGGCTTGCCGATGGCTGATGACTCTCGACAGGAAATGAAAAATAAAAAAAAAAGGTTTGCAAGAAATGAACTGAACGAAACACCTCCACGAGAGAAGAGCTCGAATCGAAGCATTTCAGTGTGTCCTTGGCGGTGGTGCTCCGCCATTCTTCGTCGAAAACCGTTCAACCGTGAGCCATCCGCCTACTCCACCCATTCATCCATGCGTGTACCACTATCACCTCTCACCTATCACCAATCTACTCCCCCAAAACAATTCAGGCTCCACAGTATGCGCATGATGTGCATAATTGACTGGGAGGTTTAAAATTATAACTTAAGACCCCAGCGTTTCTTTGATCCACTTGGCCATGCTGTCGATTGCCCGCTTTGACTCATCCAGGTATTGGAAGAGCTGGAAATCGTGCACCATGTCAGCGTATTCTTCAGCAACAAGCTGTGTGCATTTATGTCTCCCATCATCCTTGTCGTTATCGGCGTGCACCTTCTCTACAAACTGCATAATGTCCTCATAGAGTAGCTCTGCGCCGCCATATTGTATCAACAGAGGCGGCAATCCTCGAGTAGTCTTGAGATTAATGGGAGACACGTATTCATGGTTGATCAGCTCGTACAGTCGCTGATCATCCCAGCCACGATATTTGCTTGTCGGTGGGCCTCGAGTAAATACAAAGGGCATCGTGTACATTCTTGCCGGATGCATCGGGTTTCGCTTGGCTGGATTCCCAATCACGTCGTACTTACTGTTAAGCGACCACGATGGAGTGTCACTGTTCAGGTCGACATATGGAGAGATGAGAATGGCTCCACCAGCCTGCGGTAAGAGCACCTGGTCACCACACTCTGCGATTTGTAGCTGGTCACGAATATATGCCATGAAGGACAGCACAAGATTGCCACCAGCACTGTCTCCCGCCAAAATGACATTCTGTGGATTGAATCTAAACGGGCCATTTGGGTTAGTGAGGTGCCAATATGATGCTGCAATGTCATAGAGAGCAGCTGGGAATCGATGCTCCGGGGAGAGTCGGTAGTCCACTGAAGCAATCCGCAAGCCAGTTGCTTTGCTGATGCGATAACACAGTCCTTCAAAGACTGTCGGATGAAGCTTAGTGAATCCGCCGCCATGCACAAATAGGATCATGCGTTCGCCGTGCTTTGCCTTGTTTGTCAAAGAGTTGCTATCTTTGAAACCAGTCGACTCTTTAGCAGCACACCAATACAATCCCAACTGTCGCCCAGCCTGTTTGTCATTCACAAAATTCAGTGATGATGATACCATCCCAGCTGCCTCTGCTGCTTGAGCAAAGGTTGTGATACTCTCCGTGGAAAGTAGCCCTGTGAACTTGCTTACTGCAGGTACTTGAATCTCCGTCCTTATCCACAGATGATCGTGTGCTGGTGGGAGACCAACCCACCATCTGGTTAAACTATTGACTTTGCTGACCTTCTGTCTAAACGCGATGTTTTCCACCGTACCGCTAGTACACCGTTTAATATAGAATCTCTGGCGCTTTTCATTTGTGTCAATGGTTTCATCCTCTTCGGCGACTCCACTGCTGTCCGCAGTTACGGCACGAGAGATGGCTGTATCCAGAGTAAAGTACAGCGACCACGATGGCCGAGGTGGTCCAAATATAATGTATGAAAAGAAGGCATGCAAAACTGCCCACACAATCGCAACTACAAGCATGTTTTGTGTGTGTGTGTATAGTGGTCGTAGTGAGTACAAGAGTGCAATAGAATTGATGAACTGCATTACTTGTGCTTGTCAATAAGGTGTATATTGCATGTCACTTCACTTCCTCGACAACAATAATCAAAGTGGCCCAACATTTCCTTACTACCACAACTATCACTACCACCCCCTTTTTCGTTACATTGAAACCTTCCTCAGCTTTCTACTGACAGTGCTACTTCCATAAATGGCCATATTCAATAGCTTTTATAATAGAATAGTTGTAATTCTTCACTGTTTTATTATTTTTTGTTTTATTTTTTAGTAACGCTTCGTGAACTGACGTCCTCCCTTGATACCGCGACGTCTCTTCGGCACAATGCCCTTTCTCTTCAACCGCTGTCTCTCCATCTCGTACTCATTCAGCGTTGCCTGGCCAGCCTGCTCCTGGCTGATCTCACCCGTCTCCAGCGCTTCCTTAATCTTGGTCTTCAAGAACGCCTCCTCGTATGCAATACGACGCTCCGTCAGCACTGTCATGATCCGACGCATCGTCTTCTTGCACTTGATAACGCGACTGCGGTTTGAATAGTGGGTAATTGGCACTCCATAGCGCTTGGCTTCGAGACGCTGCGAGGCCAAGAGGTTGCGCTCTTTGAGCAGAATTATCCAGAGGCGGTGCAGGTCGTCAAAGGACTTTTGGCGAAGCTCGCTAACAAGCCAAGCGCGGCCAGTCTGAGCAGAGGTGAGAGGCAAGGAGCGACCGTCTTCGAAGAACTCATCGAGACCGCGTGGAGTGTGAGCGCGCTGGACAAGACGAGCACGGTTCAGCGGCGAGGCTGATGACGAGGCAATCGAAGAGACGAGAGTTCGTGAAGAGACTGCTGCAGTGGATGTCCGTGGAGAGATGACTGAGGATAGTCTCAGGCTGCCAAACTGACGAAGAAGACCCTGCATTGTTTATCGTACTTTGAAGAGATCGTCGTTGTCGTCGCTGTCGTCGCTGCTGTTGCCGCTGCTGCTGCTGATATTGTGTGTATTGTTCTGTTTTTTTTTTTTTAAAGCTGATCTGGACCAAAAAGCTGGCGGAAAGGTGCGATTTTGGGCGGCAGATTCCGACATTTCGAGAGCCGGAACTGCCTACTGCATCTCATTACCTTCCCAAAAGCTGATTTCAAACCGCGAACCGCAAACCACCACCACGCAAGTACAGCGACGACGACGTATGAAGATGCTTAACCACCTGGCAACACGGCGAGTGATGGCTGCGGCGGCTATCCGGGCAATCGGACCTGGCGCTGGTTCTCTTGCAATTCGGTCAATCCACATCACAGCCACTGCCGCAAAACAGCAGCGACGGATGCCATCTGCATCTCGCCAATCTGAATGGTATCAGATTGCTCGTGCGCGCACATTGTCGACCACCAGCAGAGCCTACAATCGTGTAGACAGTGGCGAGAATTGCTGGAAATGTGGACAAACTGTCATCTCTCAAGATGTTGCGAAATCCGTCATCTGCAATGCGTCTGACTGCGGTGCCGTGCAACCAGTTCCACCCAACTCCACCTACTTTGACGCATTTGGTTACCAATCTGCAACCTTCGATATTGACACCGCCGACCTTCGCAAGCAGTTCCTCCGTCTCCAACAGGCAGTTCATCCCGACGGCTTTGCAAACCACTCCGATAAACGCATGTACCAGTACGCCAGCAACCGCTCAACCTGGCTAAACCACGCCTATCAAACTTTGCGCGAGCCTCTAAATCGCGCCAAGTACATTTTAGAACTGCACGGTACACCAATATCCGAATCTGATTCACTGATGGATAAGCCAGAGTTTTTGATGGAAGTTATGGAAGCGAGAGAAACGATTGCTGCGGCGAAAGATGAAGCAGATTTGGAGGATGTCAAGGAAGAGAATACACAGCGAAGGGATAGAGTGGTGAAGGAGTTGGTGCAGGCGTTTAGAGATGGGAAGTGGGAAGCTGCGAAAGCGCTGACGATTGAGCTGCAGTACTGGGAGAAGATTCAAAGAACCATCACACATTGGTCACCAAATGGATCTTCACCATAAAGCAGGCAAGTAAACACTAACATTATATAAATTTACTTATTTTGAATACACAATCATCACAGCATGAATGCTACTGATAACGTAAGTACTTGATATTACAGACAGTGTCCTCAGCAGTCACAAGGTCATAGCTCGAGCTACCTAATTTACTCAAATTTCTTGGCGCACAGAAATAGTTATAAAATTTGTAATAATAAAGTCAGGTAAAACGGTGCAATCCAATGTAATCACAGAGTGCAGCCAAGCTCTGTGCCTGACACGCGGTTGGTACCAGATGAATGATGAAAATAAGCGGGTCGCCATTGGCTGTCTAAATCTGTGCACTCGCGCCGTTATGCCGCAGTATTATGTCTGTGAGCAGTCGGAGCGAAATGCGGTCGTGGCAGAGCGAGAGATCGATTCGTCGCCGTTCGAGTCAAGGAACGCGCCAAGAAGCGCGCCAAGCAGTGCGCCAAGAAGCGAGGCTTGACACCGAATTCATGGAGGTGGCTGCTCTTTCTCATTGGCG
>MU602818.1:25016-46445 GCA_025201865.1 Ramicandelaber brevisporus | reverse complement strand
CTCCGACAACTGGACTCGTCGTTGTCTCTCCACAACTCGTCACTTTCTTTTTTGCTATTTCTTTCTTCTTTCTTCTTCTTTCTTCTTACTTCAAACAAACTGCCTTCAGCTATGCGCGTCTCTTCGTCGTTTACTCTTGCCGTTGCTGCGTCTGTTCTGGCTGCAGCCTCAATCCGTGCTCAGCTGCCATCTGGCGTTGACCTCAACAAACCAGACACCGTCAAGTCATACGTCGACTCTATGCTCTCTGCTATCGCCAAAGATATCAGCAACATGAGCACAAAGTTGCCAGCAGAGGTTGTGTCTGGTGTCCGTGAAGGTGTGGACACGTTGACTAAGAATATTAAAGACGTGGTAGCCAGCGCGACCGAGACCGAAGTATTGGGAGCGATTGTTTCGCAGCTGTCGTCCCAGGAGGCTGTTCTTCGCGCGATGGCGGATGGTGGCAATCCCGCTTTGCCAACGAGCATGCCAGGCATCACCTTGCCGCCAGGTGATGGTGGCAGCGGCAGCACAGCTACGGACAACAAGGGCGGCAGCAAGGATTCTGGAAAGAACGGTGACAAGCCAGGCAATGCTGCTGCCACTTCTGCTGCGCAACTGACTGCTGGCGTCATGGCCGGCGTTGCTGCATTTGCAGTCTTCTTCTAACTCGTTCTCAATAAAATATCTTTTAAACAGCTATAAAAGGTATTCAAGTAAACGTAATAGTAAACGTAAGAGAGTAAGAATAAAGAAAGAGATAGTAAAAACACACACACTTCAAAATGCTATTCAGCTTGGAATGTAAATCATAAGAGAGGTAATAGGGATGGTGAATTAATCCTCAAGGAAGAAGTAGTTGCCGTTGGCCTTCTGCTCGGAATCCTTGACTGAGTTCTTCTTGTTGATGCGGGGGCGGAAGTTGGTTGGATCTCTGCGGAATGTAATTTCCAGACTCTTCAAGAACATGTTCATACCCGTGAGCAGGGACTGTGGTGCAGTGGCAACAGCCGTCTTACCTGGCTCACCAGTGTAGACAATGACGCGGTCGGCGAGATAGGTGGCCATGATGAAATCGTGCTCGACAACGAAGGCGGTCTTCTTGGCGTGCATAATGTATCGCTTGATGACCTTAGAGGCAATGATACGCTGCTCGGAATCGAGGTAGGCAGATGGCTCGTCAAGCAGGTAAATGTCGGCTGGCTTGCCGAGAGCAAGAGTGATGGCAACACGCTGCAATTCACCACCAGAGAGGGTCTTGACCTCGTGGTCAAGCAGCTTGTCGATGCGCAGTGGCTTGAGCACATCGGTGCTGAACTGCGGATCCAGGAAGGCGACGCGAATCTTGGAGAAGAAGAGCTGGTGGACGGTGCCCTCGTACGTGGTGTTAATCTTCTGTGGCTTGAGCGACACATTGAGCTCTGGAATCTCCTGGTTGCCGTCTGGATTCAGCTTGCCAGCGAGCAGCTTGATGAAGGTGGTCTTACCAGTACCGTTCTCGCCCAACATGACGATGATTTCAGAGTCGGTGAACTCACCGGCTTCAACCTTGAGGTGGAAGTCGCCCTGGGTCTTGGTCATGCTTGGGTACTTGAACATGCGCATGTGTCTAACCTCCTCATCCTCGACGGAAGCCTCCTGCAGACGGAAAACGAGAGATTCTTCACGGAAGCGCATGTTTTCAGTTGGAATCATGCCGTCGAGGAACACGTTGATGCCTTCACGGACACCGTATGGCAGAGTAACAACGCCATACATGGACGGCATGCCGTAGAGCACGCACACAAAGTCAGACAGATAGTCAAGCACGGCAAGATCGTGCTCGACGACGATGACGTAGTTGCTGGAAGTGACAATGCCACGAATAACCTCGGCAGCCTTCAGACGCTGCTTGACATCAAGATAACTGGACGGCTCGTCGACCATGTAAATGTCACCATGGCGAATGGCTGCCACACAAATGGCAAAGCGCTGCAGCTCACCACCAGACAGCTGGGCTACGGTACGGTTGAGGAGATGGCCGAGATCGAGCTCTTTGATCATGCGATCCATGTTGCCAAGGCCGTTGGATTGCTTGAGAATGTCGCCAACAACACCGCGGGTTTGGCGCGGAATGGTATCAACGTTCTGTGGCTTCATGATTGGACGCAAGTTATCCTCAAGGAGACGCGTGAAATAGCTCTGCAGCTCGCTACCACGGAAGTACTTGATGATATCCTGCCATTCAGGCGGGTCCTCAAACTTGCCCAGGTTTGGCTTGAGCTTGCCGGACAGGATACGCAGGGCAGTACTCTTGCCGGTACCGTTGGAACCGACCAGACCGAGCACCTGGCCAGAGCGCGGCGTCGGCAGACGATGCAGCTTGAACGAGTTTGGACCGTAGCGATGCGTCGTGTTCTTCTCGAGATCCGTGGGCAGGTTGATGATGGTGATCGCATCGACCGGACACTTCTTTGGGCAGATACCGCAACCAATGCACAGCACTTCAGAAATGAAGGCGATCTTGGACGTGGGTGTCACTTCAATGCACAGCTTGCCCATGCGCACCACAGGACAGCTCTTTCGGCATTCCTGGTGGCAATCCTTTGGCTTGCACTTGTCTTCGTTGACGATGGCGATACGCGTTAGCTTGCCCGACATGGGAGTAAATCTAGCTAGCTAAACAAAAACCGATACGAACGGCGACGGGCTGCGTGGCCTTTTCTTTCTTTCTTTTGACGTGAAGTTGGAGTTGGAGTTGGAGTGAACGAGTTAGTGAGCGAAACGAGCACTCAGCTGTCGATCAAGCCGGTCGAAAATATATATTTTTTGTGCAAAAAAAAATAACCGAGGCGGTGTTGGTTCGTATAATTATTTTCTTTGACCGTCGAACAACAGTAAATTAAATTTGATGCAAACAGACATTGAAAGCTATACTAGTCCCTACTAACTTTGGGTCTCGCCTCATCCCATGGCCCATGGATCTCATTTTTGTATCTCTGCAGCCATATCAGCCACAATGGACACACATATGTCGCAACGAGGACTGCCACGATGTGAAGCAACGTAACCGCAAATGAAACGTGCCAAAACATAAAAGTGGTGCATCCTGTCAGCGCCACACTCATGCCAACATCGCCGTATTTGGGCCATAGCATCCGAACATGCCGCCTGAATAATGGAAACAAACCGAACCAGGCCACTGCAAAAGTCATGAAGGCAAAAACGAGTAAATCGCTGGATGGTTCATCGAGTGATTCACAAAGGAGCCCATCGGATACGTCACCGGATGGTTCATCGGGGAGTTGACAGGAGAGTTTGCTGGCTAAAACCACGCATGCAAAGATGGCAGCGTTAAGCGAGACCGAGGCAGGGAAGCGGATGTTTGTAATGGGGAGATGGTGGCTATCTGTGCCGGTGGAATCGGCAAGAGACGAGGCGGAAGATGAACGAGGCAGGCGAGGTGTGGTGGTTGAATAGGCGGAGTAATCATGGAAGGCGATACTGACGAGAAAGAATATGGTAGCTAGTGCCCAGATTAATTGTTCTTTAATATTCTTGGTCAATATCTTCACTATTGGAGAAATGGCAAACAATAGTACTAGAAGCAAAAATGTCGTTTTAAAGATTGACGATCTGTTGACTCGATGTGTCGAGTATCTCTGATTTCCATCAACATTGCTGCTACTTTTTGATTTGATGGACTTTGCCGGTACAATAAATGTCAAATCCCAAACGACATAGGTTGCTGCGATAAGTGATAACGACACTGCCAGAAACAACTGCATCGAAATCCACCTTTGATACAACTGCGAGAAGATTGCTACAAACAATACAATAGAGCTAATATGCTGAGTAATAACCATTGATGATCTAACAACTGTCCAATAGTCGTACATTGTCACATTTACATTCTTTTCGAGCTGCTCCAAGAAGCTGCGATCGACATAGTTGTCAGGATAGAATTGGGATTGCTTTACCCATAGCATTTTGAGCCATGGTGGCCGTTGTTGATGCTGACTGCTCTTGGAGTGAGGGGACGAGGGGTAGTTCAATGCGTTGGCACTGAAAGTGCTGGTGCTGATACTGGTTCGTGTGCTTGCAGTGGTGGTTACTGGGGAGGAAGACGACTCTGGCGAAGAAGGTGACTGGACAGTGGTTTGCATCGCGACGTGTAAAGTTGATGGCTTGTCCAACCGTTTACTGCTGCCATGCTTTCCGCTGTTACTGCTGTGGGTGCTGGTTCGTGTGCTTGCAGTGGTGGTTACTGGGGAGGAAGACGACTCTGGCGAAGAAGGTGACTGGACAGTGGTTTGCATCGCGACGTGTAAAGTTGATGGCTTGTTCAACCGTTTACTGCTGCCATGCTTTCCGCTGTTACTGCTGTGGGTGTCTGTGTCGCGATCTCGTTGTAGATGCCGCCTCTGCTGTTGCTGTTGTTGCTGTTTGTGTTGTCGTGTCTGCATTGTTGTCATTTTGTCTCCTGAAAGAACGGAAGCTCAAAATAGCCACATCATACAAACATATCCAACACCATCAAATGGAAAGACATCATTGCATCTCTTGCATCTCTATACATCGATCCGCTCCTCCCTGATAACTGCTTCACTGCCTCTCTATGTATGCTAGATATCCCAGTTGTACTGTACATTTCAAAATAAGCTGGCAATAGTTTACATGGTGACAAAGTAGGACGGCACCCAGTAGCTGTGCATGTTGTTATTGGCAGGATCAATATCCAACCAGCAGAGTCCGTCTCGTAGCATGGCGTCTAAAGTGGATTGTGCTCTTTCGCGAGTCCATCCAGGTGTATCTCGGCCGTGTGCACACAAGTCATCCAATGTGACATTGCCAGTTCGCTGAGCACGGCCAAGAACGACAGACTGGTCAGATGTCAGTTCGCGAGGCACAGATTGTACAAGTCGCTTCAGTTGCCTTGATGAATCGCCCTCGTCAGACCCACCGCTGCCCGCTGAATCAAATGTGACAATGCAGAACCCAGATCCAAGCGGCTTCAGTGCCTCCACAGCTCGAACAATGTCCTCATCGCTGATTGCTTGCACTACTCTGCCCTTTCTCGGTGCTACCGAGCTCGACGTCGAATCCACAATCGTTCCCGTCAAACCAGCTCGCATCTTCTCCACTCGTCTTTTCACAATCGACAATTCCGTTAGCCCGCCATCCAGCTTGCGCGATTGCAAACACGCCTCGATGATCTGAATACCAAGCTCATGATAAAACTCGCCAACTCCAAAGAGACTCGACCAGTACGACTTGTTTGAAGCCAGCAGGTCCACACCGAGCCGTCGGCACAGCCGTTGGAACCGCGCTCGGAACACTGGGTTGCTTTCAATGTCCTTGCGATGTTCGTGAGCAAACGTCTCGAGATTTCGTTTGAACGATTCGAGCTGACTGTTGAGGCGATCGAGTTGTTGCCGAGCTAGCTCATCTCCGGCACGACGCAGCTGTTCGTGGAAGGCTTGCTGCCGCTTAATGCCTGCTACTCCAACACCTTTCCTCATCTTGGCAGCAGAGCGAGAGAATTAAAGTAGAAATAGAAAAATACAAAGAAATCACGTCAACATTGCATCCATCTGATTCTACAATACTGGGCAAGTTGACCATCGTTCAATGCTGCCGCCACCAAAGCTGGCACTTTTTGTTTTTTTGAAAGAAAAGAAAAGGCAGATACAGTCTCTTTTCGCGACACAGTCATGCAAGAGGCTTGCATCCCAATGTTGAAGCACTTCCCCCTCCCGGTCAAAAATAGCGCATTTCTGCAAAGGATCAGGGTATGTGCTTCATTTTTTTTTTTGAGACTGTACGAATGTGGACATATCCTTTCGCACTATTATTCCGCATTCCTCGCAACCCTTTTTTCTGCACGCGCGCTTTGACATACACTCGGCCGTTCATTCATAAAGTTGGCATCGTGTTATAGCCTTCGTTCTGCCGTGCTGTCGAGCTTGAATCCTTTCCTTTCCTCTCCTCTCCTTTCCTATTCTTTTTCCCTTTCTTTTGCTTGTACTTGTACTCTTGTTTTTGCTTGTACTTTTGTTGTGATTCTATCTAGTTTTGCTCAGAATGCTTGTGCGCTCGGTGCTGTTGCTGGTGGTGATGTTGTTGGTCGTGCAGCTTGCAGGACTGTTCGCAGCATTGCCATACAATGGTGATCGACTTGGCCAATTTGTTCGCAAAGACAAGTTACCAAGATTTGACCCCAGTAACTCTCTCGAGAGTAACTTACTGACTGAGGTTCCTATACACAATACATCTAATGGCTTCGCATACATGGAAGGTAACTTGGACAGCAATAATGAAATGGTCAGCAAATGTTTGTTCGCAGCGTTTCGACATGAAACTGGTTCCTATACACAATACATCTAATGGCTTCGCATACATGGAAGGTAACTTGGACAGCAATAATGAAATGGTCAGCAAATGTTTGTTCGCAGCGTTTCGACATGAAACTCCAGTAACCAACCCAGATCAGGTTTATCTTGTTACCTCACCCAACTGTTTCAGCAATCGAACAGACAAAATTAACTCCATCAAGAAAGAAGGCGCTCGTACAGCAACTCTTTTGTCTCTGAATGTATCAAATTTATTCACGCTGGCAAGTATGTCGAAGAAGAATCAAGATGCGTTCTCGCCGTTTCCAATATCAAATTACAAACACAATAATAATCCGACTCCAGGGCCAGTCCCTTATTTTTATCTCATGGCTGTTAGGAAGATAAATGATACAAACTTTAAGTTTGAACCACTTAGGGCTAAATCAACAGTCGGCCTTGAACAATGCAAGGGTTTGGTATCAGATGAACAGCAAGGTTTGCTCAAGGATGATAATGCTATTTGTCTTCCAGTCGAGAAATGTACTGATAATCAAGGCGAGTTACTCTTCGAGGCTTCATCAGATTGGTCATTTATAGAAGGTCGTCTTCCAAATGCTAGTGATGGTGCAAAACTTATTGGTATTCGCTACAATGACCGTTGCAGTTCAAATACAACTGAGCAATTCAATGTCATTTTACGACTTGAAAGCTATCAACAGCAAATCCAAACTGCTATTAGTGGCAAGAATGGTACTGGTAATAACGGCATTCAGCCTCCTCCTTCATCTGGCACTGAATCACCAAACACAGGCACTGATAGCGGAGATGGTCTGTCAGCTGGTGCGAAGGTTGGCATAGCGGTTGGTGCAGTTGCGTTGGTGGTGATCGTAGCTGTGACATTCTTCATATTAAAACGACGTCGTGGCAATCATCAGCTACTGGCCGAGAAGTCTCTTGAGGCTGTTTCAAATGGCCATTCTAACACTGGATCGGCAGCTCCTCTAACAGTAGCAGCAGCCGCAGCAGGTGGTGGTACTGGCGCTACAGTCGTGGCGGCGGCCTCCAGGCACGATAATTATGACAATGACGATGGCGATGGCGATGACGATGACGATGAGGATTACCAATATGATGAACTTGATCCGGAAGAGTTCCAACGTGTCATTGAGCAGCAGCAACAAGAGCAACAAGCAGCGACCAGTGGACCACGGCCGCCAAGTGTCACCATCATGATCCCGCTGGCTCAGCTTAGTAACTCACACATTGTCAACCAAGTCCAACCCGAAATGATGCCCATCAGCCCAGACAACATTGAGAGCCCCATCACTGACTTTGAACGCGTTGTCTCTACTTCCAACTAAACAAAACACATCATTTTAATTGTTCAAACCAACATGTACTATTATTTACTATCTGAAGTTCGCATACACACACACTGGCGGATGCGGGTTGATGTGCATGCATGCGTACATACATACATACATTTCTCAACAGTCTTTTCTCGACTGAAAAAAGGATTTGGGGAGGGAGCGGTCAGCTCGCCAACCCTCTATTTGCACAGTGTCTTCCTTCCACCTGACTTTTACGTTCCATATACTATCACTGCGATTATACAATGCTGTTCGTTCTGGTTCTGTTGATGTACGCTGGGCTTGCCACTTGCTGGCATCTGGATCCGTATCCTCGCGGTATTCAGTACGAATCGCCATCGAAGGGTGACGTTGCGCCAGTATTTACTGAAGTTTACTCGCAACAGGTGTCAGAATACGCTTTTATGACCAATGCAAACAATGACAACAGCTCACAGCACAACAGCAGTAGTAATATCAGCTGCTTCTTTGCCGCGGTTGGTACAAAGACTGTGGATGGATCCAACAAGGACAGTATGTATCTGATTGCATCTTCAAAATGCATTAATGGCGATGGTAAGATAGAGACTAACTCTGTTACTACTAACAGTAGTGCTCAAAACAACACGAAGAGTACTGGAGATCGGTCAGCAATGCTTCAAAGCACTACAACACCATTGCCATCCGAGTTGGTACTTGCCAGAGTCACTAGTGGTAAATTTGAAAAGATGAACATCACTCAGTATAAGGATGGCTCCACTGTGAATATCACTTCGCTGTCAACACTGCCATTGACTCTTTATCATATGCAGTTCAATAGCAGCGGTCAGAGTCAACCATCACGTGTGATACCGCAGCCATTCAGCACCTGCAATAATTCTTTGGGTAAGCTTGATGGTGATCTTCGTAATGAGACATATGTAATCTGCACTGAAGTGGCTACAGGTACTCATTATCAAGATGATCTTTTACTTTCATCATCATCCGACGGCACTCACACCAATGAGGCTTTACCAAATGAAAAGAATTCCTTTGGACTCGTTGGTATTTTCCTTGGTGTTTATGGTGACACATATAAATATAATGTCTATTTGCAACTTGCCGCATATCAGAGACAGATTGACGAGGCAATCAACAGCAATGACACCAAAGATATACTATTACCTCAAGATGGTGGCTTATCATTCGGCGTATTAATTGGCATTATAGTTGGCTGCGTGTTAAGCGTAGTTGTAGTTGCTTTAATTGTGATTCTCATCATCAAACGTAGTCGCAAATCGAAACAGCAGAAGCTCAGTGAAATGGATAAACGTAGCAAGGTGCTTCAAGCTGTGGATGTACCAAATCCAGCATTAGCCACAACTGGCAATGGCGATGACAATGGCGATGACAATGACAATGACAATGACGAAGACTTTGAGTACGAGGAGATTGACTCGGAGGAATTCCAGCGCGTAGTTGAGCTTCAGAAGCTACAGGAACGACAGCAGTACATCACTATGCAGCTAGAGCAGCATCACAAACAGCATCACCAACATCACCAACAGCCGAATATATCCATCGCTATTCCACAGGTGATTGCAACAACTACTCAAATAACATCGGCTAGTCAAACCGATCTATTCGTTGTCAGTCCTGTTGACACCGATAGTCCCATTACTCGTTAGAACCTTTCTCTTAGTTGAATTACACTCTTTGCTTTTAAACAACACCAAAGCACACACACATCGCCATTTCTCAACACTTGGCTCTGGTTCATTCGACCCTCAAGCATATCTGGACTCTCTTTCTGCGTCTCTCTACATGCACTAGCTGCCACTATAAACACTTTTGATTCTTTTCGAGTTGATATCGCAAGAGTGACATTAGAAAAGCCTCGTTTTCGGCGTGCCTGTTTGTGAATAATGCTATAGCCCCAACCATTTTCCCTCGTTAAAGTTGTCTCTTGGTGTATGAAGCGAACGTTGATTGAATAGCTTTTTCGAGGCTTTTTATTCGAATAGTGTGGTAGTCAATGGCAGCAGCAACTCAGCCGCTTTGTGGGAAGAATGAATAGCAGAGTGCAGTTAATTGTAAATGAGCGGCTTTGCTGGTATTCGCTGCTACAAGACTCTATTGACGAACATTTGTGAATAGCAAAGCAAGAGGATGAATATAAGACTGCGTCGATTCGCCATTCGTTCGCGACTTCGTTCGCTTCTTTCCAACTCTCGCTCACTCACTTGCACTTTTTCTCGCACATACATTTTCAGCATCGTTTGCATACTCGCATATCCACAGCAATGAAGTTCACCGCATTCTTCCTCCTGTTCGCTATGCTCATGATGAGCTTGTTCAACATCGATATGGTTGACGCTCGCCCAGTTCCTGCTCCTGCTCCTGCCCCAGCTCCGGTTCCAATTCCAAAGGCCTATGCTAAGGCACGTCCACTATTCTTCCTCGCCGGTCTTGGTCCCCACCTTGCACGGATTGCTGCAAAGCGTAAACCGTAAACAATCACTCTATCATACATAGCACCGGAACACCTGCTATAACATTACCCTGCATTCTTTGACACTCTGCACTCACTTTCTTGCCATTCACATTCTTTCCCCCTCACTGCACTCACTTTCTCTGCAATCTGCATATTTACTTTTTCCACTCTGCACTAACTGTTTCTCACTTGCCTTCCATCCATTCGATATGCACCAACAAGTTTAAAGTCAATGATGATGAATAATTCTATTAGTTAGTTACAAGACTCAGTTGCGTTCGGCATTGAGTTGTCGTTGTCTGTCCGATATCACTGTGTGCTGTTACTCGACTGCATCGGGTATCTCAGATTGGATCGCATCGACTGCACGTTTACTGTTGTTGATTTCTGCTGATAGAGTTGGAGCTGCTGTCAACTTTCGGGTTTATGTGGCAGCAAAATACACGTTGAATCCCAAAAATAATAAGCGCACTTCAGATTTGCCACAAGCATGTCGAACTTGACCAAGATTAAGCCAGGTAGTAGCCAGGAGCCGCGTGCAGCCACGACGTTCCTGCCAGAACACGTAGATCTGTTCCGCAGCGCCGAATCCACCGTTGCCACGCTGCGTAAAGAGGCTGCTGGCTCGAAATCTCCATATGGCAAGCTTGTTACCGCGTTCGACTTGCTCAAGTCGGTTGTTGTTCCAACACAATCGACATCCAGTAGTGCAACAGCAAAAGCAACACCGGTAGCGCCAGCAGCACCAGCTGGCTGGAAGACTCAGTCTGCAACTATTCAGAATGTGCAACGCGCCATAACACAGTTTGCGAACGACTCGAATGTTTCAGATGGTGATTCTAATGCTGTGGCAGCGCGTCAGGTTTTAGTTGGATGTTTGGCGCCAGTCGCGATTCATTTGGTTCTCGATGGCGTTGATATAACTGCGCGTCGCCACTGCATCTCATTACTACGTGCGTGTATTGCTGCGCACGATCGCCTCCATCCTTCGTCAAACTCTGAGCACAGTGTGACCAATGTTGTGACGGCCATGTTTGGTACGAGCGTGACTGATTACTTGACTGGATCTGGCCGTTATTCCCATGTATCGTTGCTCCAGCGCAGTCTGTGTCTGTTTGTGCTGATTGAGCTTGATGTCGGATTGTCAGTGTTGATCCCGATTCGTGGCGAGTTGTTGAATGTGTTTGCGAAGCAGATTGCCGAGAGCATCTCACGCTGTACAGAAACAGATCCATCCACTGAAAACAATGGCACATTGGCGTCCATGGTATTAGCTGAATGTCAAGATGCCGTCCGAAATGCATTGAAGACAGCAATGAGTATTTTGGTCAAGTTGCCTCCACCGATTGTTCCTGGCACCAGCGACAGTGATTCAGGTGTTGGACATGTCAATTTGCTTGATAAGATTGATGACTTGAGATCAGTGCTGCTGTCGTGCCTGCGTGTTTTATCATCTCCAGACTCGTTCCCAGTTGATGTCATGCAATATGCTGGAATGCTGCTGGCTACTTTATCTGGATTTGCCAACTGTCCTGCCTGTGTTAGCAGTTCATTTGCTGACACCATCTTTGCCGAGGACTCCGATGCTGCTCGTAAATCTGTAGAGAATGTGTTTGGGATCACATCGTCCACAGCAGAGTCTCAGCAAATCTCTCGGATGCTGATTGAGTGTCGCAACAGTCCCGCTTCGCTCATTTGTGTAACTCGTGGCCTGGCATGCACATTGTCTCCAAGCATTCTTTTACAGCCAGTTGGCGAGGGTGTCAACTGCTGCTCTCACCGTCGCAGTCACACTCAACAGCAACAGCAACAGCAACAACAGCACTCTCTTCAGCGAAAGTCGTCTGGTTTACGCCGACAGAGCAGTCTTGGCCATCGTTTACTCTCTGATGATACGACTCATTTGTCAGTTGTCACTACATTGAGCACCAGTAGCAGTACTGCGTCGCTGTCATCAATCGGTGGAGGTGATGGCACAACTCTCCTCTCATCTCTGTTTGGTGCTATTGATATACTTTTGAAGGGTAACCATCCGTCGTTCCTGCGCAGTCTTGTATTTGAGTCTCTGGCCAATTGGCTTGATTTAGCTCGTACTCTTCTCAGCCACTCTTCTCCTGCTGTTGAGACTGTGCCTCCCGCTGGCATCGAGTCACTGCGTATCCTCTGTGCCGAATTTACTGCTTCTGCATCCGTGTCTACTCCAATTAGTGATGGTGCTGGTGCTGGTGGTAGTAGTGCTGGTGTTGGTAGTGCTGGTGGTCGTTTGCTTTCAGTGTCACCAGTTCCGACCTCTCCATCACCATTTGAGATGCATCCTCCGCTCGAGACTGATCGTTTAACCGAGGTTCTTGGCTATGTATGGGACAACTGGGATGATGCAGTGGAGATTGTTCAACACAAGGTTCGTGCTGTGTTCTGTGCTGTTCTCAGTCTCGGTGCTGAATTGGCTACCGATTCTATTGGAAGAGCCCGTTTCATTGCCTCCGTTTCTCGTCGCGTGCTGAGCTTGAGTTGGGCTCATCGCGCAAAGTATTCTCTGCTGGCCACTCTATTGCCCTATGTTGCTGGATCTCACGTTGATATTATTGCAGAGTGCACCATTGATAATGATGCCGTCTCGAAGGCATGCCGTGGTTCGCCAGCAGCTGCTCTCCTCGCTTTGGACAATACTCTGCTATCCGGCTTGTTTGCACACATGCGCACTGCGGTTATGGCTCACCGAGGTGCAGAGTTGCTGCGTGCAATGCTAGCCATCCCTGATAACACCGAAGAGGCTGAATTGGCAGAGTCGTGGCGCAATGTCTGGGTTGAGTCTATTGCTCAATCAGTTACAAGAGATGTCTCAACTGGACACTGCAAATGGATTCCTCAGATCATTGTTCCTCAGTTGCTTGAGCGTCGTCCACAGTGGATCCAATCAATTATGGCTGCAATCTCTACATTCAGTAGTTCTACAGCTAGTGAAGATGCACGTACTCGTTCGTTGGTGGCAGTGTTCCGTGTGGCTCGTAACAAGAATTTGGCAGATTTTGATGAGAATGACAGTAGCTCAGCGTCAGTTTTGAATGCAGACACTATGATAGCAGCACTCGATGGACCTGATGTTTATTTGGCAATTGAGATTATGGCAATTGCATGCGACACTAAAAGAATTGCATTGTTGCCTAGCCAGACTGAATTGTCCATCTTTTACAGAGGAATTGTGCGTCATATTGATTGCGTTGTGCCTGAATACCGACAGAAGTTGACTGGCTGGCTTCACAATATGTTTACTAGAATGCAGGGTGGTCTATCCAAATTGGAGAAGGAGAGAGCCTCATCTTCGCTATTCTTGCACAGATTTGAATCTGGAACTTTAGTTACAGACAGTGGTAAGATGCCTGGTGAAGAAACTCTGGCAAAGGCTCGTCGCACCATTGACACTGCAGCATTTGAGAGTAAGCGGATGACTGCATTTGTACAGCAGTTGGCTGGTTTGTGCAGAGATGGCCTTCGTCCAGGCGCAACCTTCCAAAGAACTTTCCAATGCTTGTTTATCTTGAGTCAGATGATTAAGTTCTGGGGAACAGCACATTCCACATCGACAGTCAGTGAGAATGCGTGCAGAGTAAATGCATCAATCATCAGCAAGGAATTGACCATTGCTTTACTCCATGTGTTGAGTGATTTGTACGAAATTAATCGCCAGAGTGCATACAGTCTGCTTGTTCAAGTTCCACATCCTATTGACGGACTAGACTCATTCAGCCAAGTTCAGCAGCTGGCCACTGATGCGATGGACGCAATTGGCAACAAACGTGAGGGCGAGAGTATTGGTGCTGCGACAATGCTGCGCTTAGTGTTCACGAAGTTTGTGGTTGAACTCGGATGGCCAATTCGCTTACTTCCAACGAGCCACTCAAGCTCTGTTGACGCCACAAATGAGGATGTTGATATTTCGTCCGCAGCCCTCGTGTTCATGTCTGATATGCTGCAGCTCGTTCAATCTCGCATCGAGGTGGCTCGCATTTCACTGGCTGATGCTGCCCAGAATGCTCCGATCCACGGTCTGATTCATGCGTTGCGTTCATTGATCGAGTCTGTGAACTTTGGCAGTCCAGCAGTCCAGCAGCGCGCAGGAGAGTGGCGCAAAATCCTCATCAAGGTTCGTCAACTTGTAGCTGATGTTCTTGGTGTGACAATGACTGTGCTCTCTGACCAGTCGCCTGAAGGCAATCTACCTGATTCAGTACAGCAACAGCAGCAGCAACAGCAGTATACAAATGATGACATTGAGGAGTCTACCACTGGCTACAATCTGGCTGGCGAGGGCTCCGGCCGACTGGTTCATCAGGATGTCGGCACATATTGCTGGCGAGCTATCAAGGAAGCAACCGCTCTGCTGTGCACCTCTGTCACTCATCCACCACTGCGTCGCGCTAAAGCTGATAAGGACCAGGTGTACTTTATTGAGACTGTGGATGTCATTGCAGCTGGTGATACTCTGCGCTCAGCTCTGCTCTCTTTACGCCATCGCGGTGCATTTGCTGCAGTTCACCCAATGTTTGCAGAGATCTGTCGATTCATGATGTCACAGCCGCGTGAACAGTATGGTAACGAATTAGCAACTGTTCCTGCCCAGTGGCTTGAGGAGTGTTTGGCTAGCCTTGCTGACTCCGACGTGTCAATCACTCGCCGCAGTGCAGGTGTCCCACTTTATGTGCTGGCTATCCTGTCGAGCGAGTCGCGCAGTCGGCGTACTCTGGTACCTGCTGCTATGGAGCGATTGCTCGCGTATGCAGCAACTCCAGTTGATCAGTACGAAGCTCAGCAGCTACAACAGCAACAGTCTCAGCAGGATCTGCTCTTGGCACCTGCTGATACGAAGCCATCTACATCTCCGTTTGGCCCAGCAACAAAGTCTACCTCACCATCGCCAGTTCCTCAGGGCAGTACTACAAAGACTGGAAGCGGCGCCGAACGCACAAAGGCAGCGCTCTTGCTCACCTCTGCTAGCATGACGGTTGTTCACGCCACAAATATTCTTCGCACACTCTTCTTGGACCAGAACCTGGGCAATGACGTGCTTCCATATGCTGGTCGTGCGTTTGAGTTGGCAATCCGCGGTCACTCAGCCGCCACTTGGGCTGTTCGCAACTGTTCCACCATGCTGTTTACGGCTTTGCTGATTCGTGTGTTTGGTGCTGTTGTATCTCGCTTAGAAGGTGAATTCATGTCGCAGAGTGGTATTGCTTCTGACACGAGTGATGCAGCTGCCTCTGCACCGGTTCAAACTGATGCTGAGCACAAGGTTCATGGCTTGACCAGCCGTGTATTCTTCTCACGTTTCCCATCAATGCGCGAGTTCTTGCTCACCGACTTGCGCTCCTCGGTTGAGGCGTCATCGCTGTCGGTCTCAAAGTCACTAACTGTCAGTCTGCGTCCGCAGCTGTATCCGATTCTAGCACTGCTGTCGCGCCTGAGACCATCTCTGTTTGACACAAACACATCTGCCTCCGATTCTACTGATCAGACTCGGCGTGCAGGCGACTGGTCCACTGCGCCGTTCATCCCCCTTTTGGCAGCTTGCACTGCCAACCCGGTTCTGGCTGTTCGCGAGTCTGCCGCTCGCTCACTTGCCCACCTGATTGACCCTCATCAAGTCATGCCGTACATCATCAGTACGCTCGAGTCTATGTCATCTGTCGCTAATGCTCACAATGCACTCCATGGCAAGTGGCTCTCTGTGCTGGCTCTAACCAAGACTCATCTCCAGTATGCTGTCAATGATGCCCATGTGCTTGGTGTGGATAATCTCCGTCGTGCTGGCGAGGCTTGTTTGAACGTGTTACGCACAGTTGCAGCAAATGATCGATGCCCCTCTACTATCGCGTCATGCTTGGTTGCATCAACTGCTCTGGCCAAGGTTCTTCACCATGCGTCCAAGTCATCGGATGGCAAGTCTCTTGGTTGCACTGCTCAGCAGCTGGGCGAGGCAATCATCCAGCTTGCACTTGCAGTGTCAGGCGATGGCTTGGTGGACGAGCGCCTGTTTGCTGATGTTGGTGTCACAGCAATGCGAGATGCCGCTGTTCACGCTCTGATTGTACTCTTGCCGCTTGGACTCTCGTCAGCTTCAGCTGGGTTCAACTCGACAGCAGCTGTGATTTGTTCGATTTCTGATGGCTTGAACGCTGATGTATTGGCAAATGCATTTGAGCAGCTGTCTGGTATGATCCGGAATGGCATAAACTGGACTGATGATGAATTGTCGTCATTGCTGAGATTGGCCATTCGCAAACTCACTCAATTGGGCATTCTGCAGACAATTGATGACGATACCGACACATACTTCCCTCCGTTGGGTGCCGCTGCACTCGACCTGGTTTGTGCCATCATTCAGCGAAACTCGTCATCCATAATGCAGCTACTGTCCAATATTGGTGAATCATTGGAGCACTTGTGGGAGATTACAGAGTATCTGGCACCGCTCGAGAGTTCATACGCGTTGGTGGCATCCACCACAACTTGCGTTGCATCCAAGCAGCATCCTGGTATGGTTGAGGCGCCGAAGGAGCGTGATGCCTTTGTCCACGTTCCTTTGATGGTTCGCGTTGAAGCCGTCATCCTGCGAGGTGTTCTCATCACTCAGATTTTATCTAGTCCAGCTGCAATCAGTGCCCAGAAGACTGCCAAGTGGATTGAACTGTGGGCTAGCGAGCTACTGCTGATGTCAAACGAGGAAGTCTGTCTACCAATGCGTGAGGCTGCTGCCGAATCCATCTCTATTGCAATGTCGCATTTGGTTTCTATTCTTGGTGGCAATACTACGCCATCAGCGGTCAGACACTTGTACTCTGCCATGGCTCGTCTCCTTCTGGATGATGACGAGGATATTCGCGATGTACTGGCCAATGTGCTTCACTCGATTCGTCAGTCTGTACCGCGTGTGCTTCCCATGACTGCAATCACCACTGGTCTCATTTATCAGCTTGCCACGTTATTGATTGACATTCGCATGTCCGCTAATTCGACTGCTGTTGGTTTAGACTCTACGCTGGTTATGATCATGCTTGATCGCATGGCTGAATCCGCCGTCTCTGATATCGTATCATCCTCGCACCAGTTGATTGGTATGCAGATTGCCGGTGAATTTGAGACTGAGGGAACAAATGTGCTGTTCAAGCGTGAGCGTCGCAATATTTACAAGGATGACTTGGAGGAGATTCGTTGCTGTCACCAGCTGCTCAATGCCTACCTTGCCACCCAGACAACGCTATCCTCGTTGTCAACTGAATTGGCCACTGAGCTGGCTCGCTATGCTACGCAGTCTGCCACGACTTTGCAAACGGTGTTGAAGCATGTCGAGCGAATTGGCGGCAGCACAAACAAGAGCGCATTGCTAGGTGAACCTTGGTCGATCTCGCCAATTGTGCATGTGGAACTGTGCCGCGCCATCCTTCTGGCCCAAGTAGTCAAGATGATCGATTCATCAGCCATTAATAGCGAGGCGTTAATTAGCATGGTTTCTGCCATTTCTCAGTTCGGTCTTCATCCTCACTTTGAGACCATCTCTCGCATTTAACTCTAACATTGTCACATTAAGTACGTTCATTAAGTACGTTTTGTTCTCAAAATTACGTTCAAGATCTAATATAAAGCGGCAAATGCAGCCATGCCGGCCATGCCACCTGCAGTCAATTGCGCTACGGACGCTGTAAGCTCTGATGCTGCGACATTTGACTGGCTAGTCGAAGACGAGATGGCTCCGGTCGACGTGGACGGTCTAGAAGTCGAGTTTTGACGCGCTACAATCGCCGACACAATCGCCGATGCCACACCAGCTGGATCAGTCGCTGCGCGCTTCAAATGTGCCTCCGCCATTGCAACCGTTGCAGCAATCTTTGCCAGCTTCTCTGACACCGTTTCAGTGGCGACTTGGCTTGCAAATGCATTGAACGGATCCTCCATAATCTTCTTGACGGCCGCCACCTTGTCCGACGGAACTAATGGCAAAATAGTGGCCTCAGCCTCGATGGCCGCTTTCGACACGGAAGTAAAGTAGGCTCTGACGGTGTCTGGCTTGGCAGGATCGACAGTTGACGGGAGAGGGATATTGGAATCGTCGGCAAGGACGGTGGCGCAGAATGCAGCAGCGAGCACAAGTGGAAGAGCGATGGCAGAGCGCATTGTAATATTTTTTCGTTGGCTGTTATCGAATAGAAGTGATTAGAAACTGCAGAGAGAAGACGACTCCATTCACAAACACAGCAGAGTCATGAGCACATCTTTTGTATCTCACTCAATAGAAGCCCCCCCCTCTTGCACCCATACCAAACCAAATTCGGAGATATATTCACAGTATATTAATATTGCGACAGAGACTGAACTAGGGTATCTCAGCGAAGAGCATGTAAACTGAAATCATTACAACTATTTAAAAGTCACAAGAGGATCAACTACTCAAATAACGTTTAGAAAAGGACGGCGAAGGCAGCAGCGCCGGCGATGGCACCAACAGCAAGGCGAGCAGCAGAGACGGAGACGTCAGACATGGCGGCGTTGGTCTTGCTGGAAGTGGCCGACTTCAGACCGTCAAGCTGGGAAACGACGCTCTTGGCATAGGACTCGGGATTGGCAGCAGCCTTCTTGATTTGTGCATCAATGGCAGCAATAGTGGTGGCAAGTTTAGCCAAATCAGCAGACTCGGTGGCAGTGGCGACCTGACCTTCGAGCGCCTTGAAATTAGCTTCAACAAGTGTTTTCACTTGTTCAATCTTTTCAGATGGGACTAATGGAGCCAACTTGCTCTCGAGGGCCTTACCATCGTTCACGACGGAGGTGTAGTAAGACTTGACAGCCTCTGGCTTGGTCTGGTCAACGCCCTGTGGCACGGTTGGGGTGGCATCCTGAGCGGACACGGCAGCGGCGAAGGCGGCGACGGCAAAGATGGCAGCGAAACGCATTTTCAATTAGAGAGGGAGAAGGATAGTGGGGTTTAGTGGCTGAGTGGGAAGCTGGAGGGAAGCTGGAGGGAAGCTGTTGTGTTTGGTGATGATGGCGGAAAGTGCCAGAAGATAGAACGAAAGGAACAGCTAGTTGTGGCCTTTATAGTCACCATGTGTACGCAAATAGCTACCAAACAGTGGCTTGCTTTGGTTCTTTTCCGTCATGTTGAGCAAAGGGCTGGTAGAATAAGTCGTGAATAGAAACCAATGGTCGTCTTTGGAGCGGAGTGGTAGTGAACTTGCGACAAATGAGAGATTGCATTCATACAGTGGGTGTCGGCGTGAGGACCGAGGCTTGGTCTTGGCGTTCGAGGACCCTTCAAAGAGAAATAAGAAAGAATCCTGGAAAGAATTGGCTCCTTTCTGTTGACTAGCAGCACGCACATACACTCACTCGATAACCCTTTTACAACCCTCGTTTTGAGGCTTTTTCGATGTGATTGGGTGAGAAAATAAATTAGGATGTTTTGACTACCACACTCCCAAATACGGAACAAAACCAATGAAATCCATCGAGAGCGTGAGTTAATTACTGCTACCAACTGATGAAACCATTATCAGCTGTACACCCTTTTATTGAAGGAACAATAGCTATGTCATATCAAATTTAATTAGCTGGATTAAACAAAGTATTTTTTAGTTGGTTAGATAACCAGCCGAGGAGATTTGATCACTTAGAAGAAAGCAGCGAAGGCAGCAGTGCCGGCAATGACGCCGGCAGCAAGACGAGCAGCGGAGACAGAGGCGTCAGACATGGCGGCGTTGGTCTTGTTCTCCTTGCTGAGAGAACTGATGACAGAGTTGATGACGGAGTTGACGGCAGAGTTGATCGCAGAAGACATCGACTTAACATCCTTGCTAAGGTTGGCAGCAACGCTGGAAGCGACAGACTTGGGATCGCCAGCAGCCATCTTCTTGATGCCAGCATCTGCAGCAGCAAGCTTGGTAGCGAGATCAGCCAGCTCAGCAGGCTCGGTGGCAGTGGCGAGGGCAGCATCGACAAGTACAAGAGCACCCTCAATAAGTTCTTTTACTGGTCCAACCTTGTCAGATGGAAGGAATGAGGTAATCTTAGCCTCGACGGACTTCATATCATTTGAAATGGAGGTGAAGTAGGACTTGACAGCTTCTGGCTTGGTCTTGTCGACATTTGATGGCAGAGTTGGGGTAGGATCCTGAGCGGAAACGGCGGCAGCGAAGGCGGCGACAGCAAAGATGGCAGCGAAACGCATTTTTCAATTAGAGAGAAAGAGACGGAAGGGTAGGATATGAGGTATGAGAGAGAAGGCTAAGAGGAAGTTGAAGAGAAGCTGTTGTGTTGAGTTTGATGATGATGATGATAGAAAGTGTCAGAACATGAAGCAAACGGCGAGAACTGGAGTGACCTTTATACTTGTTTGGCACAGGCAAAAACAAAAAAAGGCTTGGGCCGACTGAAAAGGTGGCTTGCTTTGCATCTTTTTTCACAGTACAGTGAAGAAGCTGCATAGGCGACAGAGAAATCGAGAAGGCAGAATCAAGTTACTTGATCTGAGAACTGTGGCTTTTAGCCTCGCACTCGAGTACCAACAGACACTCGCTAATCGCATGCTACTCAGTTCGTGGCGCCGCAAGTTAAGCGGTAAAAACTCTTTTCGGAGTTTGTTAATGCTTACATACTCAAGCGGATCCCCCCCCAGACCACTGTAATCGTCAGAAAATGGCGACCCTGATCAGCTGGTAAAGCCACTGTCATTTGCATGTCGTATTTAGTGAGTGAACTGAAGCTTTGTCATAAAACATTTATTTAACTGTCACATGCAGAGGAGGCTTTTAAAAAATTCAGAGATACCCGGTCATTCAAAAGAGGACGGCGAAAGCAGCAGCGCCGGCGATGACACCGGCAGTAAGACGGGCAGCAGAGACGGAGACGTCGGAAACGGCGGCATTTTCCTTGATGATAGAGTTGATAGCAGACTTGATCTCGGAAGAGAGTGACTTCATACTCTTATCAAATTGGGCAAGGACACTGGTGGCATACGCACTGGGATTGGCAGCAGCCTTCTTGTTCTCCGCATCAAATGAAGCAACAGTGGTAGCGAGATCTGCCAATTCAGCCGACGCAGTGGCAGTGGCGAGCTGACCTTCGATCGCCTTGAGACCAATTTCCATAAATGTTTTCATCTGGTCAGCCTTGTCAGATGGAAGGAGTGGAACCAGCTTGGTCTCGACGGACTTGGCGTCGTTCAGGACGGATGTCAAATAAGATTTGACAGCTTCTGGCTTGGTCTTGTCAACGTTTGATGGGATAGTTGGAGTGCCATTCTGGGCGGACACAGCGACAG
>MU602817.1:7753-45706 GCA_025201865.1 Ramicandelaber brevisporus | reverse complement strand
GGATACGGCGTAGTCACCGATCTGAACGGCACGAATGTCTTGCGACGACTGGCTCCCGTCATGATGCGGTCGACTTGCTGATTGAGAATCGAGTCCTCGCTGTAATCATCATCGGCAGCAGCAGCAGTCATGAAGCTATCGCCACCAGCAAAGCTTGGAGATGCAATGCTGGGCTCACTCGCCTGATATGAAGATGGCGTGATGAAGCGCTCGCTGCGGTGGGCTGCAAATGACACCGTGCGTAGTGGATCATATGGTTGATTCTTTGCACCCATTCTACTCTAACTCTTTCCCACATCACTCTCTTTTTATTCCTTTCAATTGAATTCTTTGACATTTGATCGAAGGAATCGGATAAGCGGTATAATTGAGCTTGATATCCAGGTGCATTCATCAAAACGCACAGATATGTATCATTTGTTACTATGTTTAGATGATTGACGGCCCAAACATCAAAACATATTGATTCATTGCAAGCAATTAATACATTGTCGAAGGATGGTCTAGGTTTGTTCTATCATCTTACCAGGATTATGGAACGAATTAAAGCAGCAATTAAAAAAATTAGTCAAAACAAATGTATGAAGCAAAAAAAATAAATAGAATAGGAGGGGAAAACGAATATCAAATGTCATTGTATTATTTAAAGAAAGTGAAAAGGCACTTTTTATTAATGATGAGGTGATAAATTTATTCAAACTTTAGCAATCGCAATGGCAACTCCAGAATCACATTTCGCTTGTTGAGATTGAGATTGCTGCTGGTTAGCAGATGCGGCATGTAATTGCTGTTGCTGCTGTTGTTGTAGTATCAATGATGGAATGTCAAATAGCTTCGATGCAACATCGTCTCCGCCTAGTGAAGATTGTGTGGCGAAACCAGGCAGTTGGTTTGATCTTGCAAGGTTGAGCTGCTGCTGCTGAAGCTGCTGAAGCTGAAGTTGTTGTTGTTGTTGTTGTTGTTGTTGTTGTTGCAGCATTAAAGCAGCATTGGATGTTGGAATAGCGGCTGTATTCAAACCAAGTTGATTCAGCGGAAGAGACGCCGCAGCCAGTGAGGAGGCACCTGCGAGTCCATTTGCAGCAGCGCTTGTAGATGCTGAATTCGCAGTTGGGTCATATTGTGACAGCATACTGTACACTGGATACGCTTGCTGTAGCTGCTGATGTTGGTTGGACAGTTGCGGTAATCCCAATGTACCAATTTGAGAGAGCTGCATGAATGGATAAATTGTTGATAGAGCTGACAGTCCAGTTGCTGTAGTATTTGTGGCTGATGTGGCTGTGGCTGGAGCGGTGGTGGAGCCATTACTTGTGCCAAGGAGCGGGAGACCAGTTGTGAAGCTCTCTAGTGACTTCAAGAATGATGCGGAGGAGGCATCTGGCTGCGGAACCAAAAACTGCGAATTACTAGTCAGTCCAAATCCACCCGTGAGTGTACCAGCTGCAGTGGCAGAGTGTAAGGTGGGATTTGCAAACACAGCAGCAGTTGTAGTGTGAGGCATAGTTGTATTGACAATCTGTGGCTTTGTGGTGAGCATTGCGCCAGGTGTTCCGACGGTGTTATTAGACATTGTTGGAGCTGGGTTCGTGCCATTAATTGCTGAAGTTGATGCTGTACCAACGAATGACGAAGGCAGTGACGATGAGGGATTCAACGACTGGAGCGTTGCCAAGCTGCCAAGGGTCTGAAGTGGAATGTTATTAGTCCGCTGAAGCTGACCACTGATGGCAAGTATCGAGCTGCGGCGGCTCGAGCTCGGGAGCAGAGCCGAGCCACCATTGGCTGTAGTTGATGCGAGTGAAGGCGACAGGCTAGAGGCTGCAATGGATGGATCAAACAACTGTTGAGTGTGTGGAGCTGACAGCAGTGAGGTGGAATTGTTAGTTGAAGCGGATAGTGTTTGCGCTGCGAGTGCTTGCTGAATCTGCTGCTGAGTAAATGAGCCAGCCAATGGAACAGGCTGCTGAGCTGTCAACACATCCAAAATGTTACCGGCTGATGAACGACGACTTGAGAGTAAATCTCGCGCAGCTCCAACAGGTGTAACTTGAAGAGGCGAGATATTTGATGCAAGTGCATAGTGAGACTGGGATGTAGACATTGCAGTGGAGGTGACTGTTGGGACAGCCGCGAATTGCTGAGTTTGACTGGCTGTATTCGCCTCGAGGAACTGCATCAAGCTATCTGGTAACTGGCCTGCATTGAAGCTGTTGGCAGTAGCTGATGCCACCCCTGCTGAATCTGATAGCTCATAGCGTTGCTGCTGCTCTTCAATCTCCTCGGGAATAGTGGTGGTCGAGGTTGGTACACCGTTGGATAGACCGCTGCTTGATCTCGATGGACGCAGTTGAGTAGGTGGCAGATTCAAGAGTGAAGATGATGAACCGAGACCAGACTGTGTGAATGGCAGTGAGCCTTTGCGTAAGTGACTCGTATTTCGAACTGACTGCGGTTGCTGGAGTTGCAGTTGCAGCTGCTGTTGTGATTGTAGTGCCATGGAGAGATCCACAGATAAACCAAGCGGTGGTCGTATAGCTGATGATGGAGTTGTTGCTGTGGCTGGATCACTGAACACCGCAGACAGCGCTGAGCCGTTGGCAGCAATATTGAGCGGAATAGGCTGAGCTGGCGAGTTGATGTTGAGCGGTGCCAGGTTAATAGTGCTGCCACGGCGACTTTCAATGGTTGGAACGTCAATCTTCGGGATAGCAGAGGCCATCGTCGTTGCATTCAGTATTGCCAATTGCATCGAGGGCGTGATGGAGCGACGGCGAATGAAGAGCGAATCTTGGCTTGCTTGGTCCAGCCTTGTCTTCATTTGAGGATCAGTGGCGCACCATTTGGAAATGAATTCAGCCATGATGTTAGCAGGAGCACAAATTGTAACAATCAGCTCAGACACTCCAGCGGCACCTTCAACCATCCTCTGGCGAACCATGTCGCTGGAACACAACTGCCACCTCAAATCAGAGACTGTGTCATCGGCAGAGCCCGACTGGCTGCGTGATGGACTGACGAGGGTTGTGGCAGTGAGAGATTTCCGGCGGCCAGCATGGATGGAGCCAGAGTCAGCAACGGGAACGTCTGGCGGGGCAGTTGGAGCATCGCATTCCATATAGCAGAGTGGAACATCGATTAGCCTCAGCTCAACGCAGCCGATTTCAACTTCAGGCATTAGCAAATCAGGCATCTTGACAAAGGAGAGTGACCTGATGGTGTTTGTGTCACAGACAACGCGGCGACCAGAGGCTGGCTTGACCAGGTGCACACCCATGCCAGACGGGATAGCCTCAGGAAGAGTAACCATGTGCCAAGTGAGAGAGTGGGCGGCAGCGTTTAGCTCCATCGAGATGCGGGACATGATCATAGCGCCAGGACTGCTGTTTCGCAGCTCAAATTTCCAGTCACCCATTGCAAAGCTTGTGCACGGAATCTGATGGGGACTGGCAGCCGACGAGGCAAGCTGCTGCTTGCGGTCAAGCTCAGCAAGTTGTGAGAGAATGGCCTGTGCGGGAAGAGTCGAGCGTCGCATGGCATGAACAGCATTGGCGGCCATCGCAGCACTGACAGAAACATTCACCTGGCCAACACCAAGTGACGCTTGATTCGCCAGACCAGATTGAGACAGAAGCGAGCCATGGTCAGCGCCGCCGGTGCCAGCTGCCGTTTGTGGACTTATCAGAGGCACAGCAATGGAAGCACGACGCAAATCAAAAGCACCGCCGTTGCTGCCGCTGGTGGCCAGTGTCACAGTGTTGTCAAACGAGAGTGAACCATGCGCATTGATGCCAATTGTGCCAGAGCCATCCACCACTGCTGCAACACTGCTGCTGCGCTCTCTAAGCAGGTGCGGGTGCTGTTGCAAAAAAAGCTGACGCTGTTGCTGCTGAACAATCTGCTGAAGCGCCGCCGAGGCGTTGGGCTGGAGTTGCAGTGCTAGTGCATCAACGCCAGGAAGCGAGCCACGGTGGCCATGCTGCTGCTGCACGAGGGCTGTAGCTGCCAAGAGCGCCTGCTGAGTGAGCTGAGCTTCTTCCTGGGACTTCTTGATTAATTGGCGCTTGGCGCTCGCACGGCGGTTCTGGAACCAGATTTGGACGCTGCGTGGATCCATACCAAGCTGCTCAGCCAGCTTCTCACGCACTTGAGATGTTGGATGTTGTTCGCGCGCAAATGCTTCGTTAAGCACTTGCTGCTGCTCCTTTGTGGATCGATGCCGCTTGCGAGTCTGCGATGTAGCTCCATTAGACTGTTGCTGGTACTGGTGGTGGTGGTGTTGCTGTTGTTGCTGTGACGCTGATTGCGAGGAAGGAGAGTCGCTTGACATTACAGTGGAAGCCAAGTCCGAAGTGATCTGCACTGCCAATCCAGTCGCTGTGGCTGTAGTTGGCGACCCGCAGGCATTGACGGCAGGCGAATTCAATAAACTGCTGCCGGTGCTGCTTCCAATTTCGTCAAAGCTGCCATCGCCCATGAAGACGCCACTCGCTGATGCCAGCGGAGACCCAATTAGCCTTGCAACAGCCACAGCTCCATTTCCACGCCCACGCAATCTGGGTGAGTCGACGGAGTATACTTTTGCGGATGCAGTGGAATGTTTGGCGCCACTGCCGCCGCTGCTGCTGCTGCTGTTCAGTTCTGCGTGGTTGACTACAATCGCTGATGACAGTGTGCTTCTGCTGCTGTTGCTGCTGCTACTGCTACCACTCGAGTTTAGAAACACACCACGCGGTGTGCTGGTCGACGATGATGATGCAGACGACGATGACATTGTGCAAGCTACTGCCGATGATATTGTCGTTGCTGGTGTGAATAAGAGATAGAGTGTAAAAGGGGGGGGGAGAAAAAAGTACAAAAGGGAACCTCCGAGAAGACGTTCCTGGCGGTCAGAGCGTTCGCACTGTCGTCGAGGGCGACTGTTGGGTTTGCGTCTACTACTGTTGCTGTTAGTTGCTGGTGGTGGTGTTGGTGTTGGTGTTGCTGCTGTTGAGTGAAGTGGAGGTGTGTGCAAGCAGATTACGCAAAAAGAGGCACACTACTACACACTGGGAGGAAAGGCGGCAGACAGTTGGTGGTGGTGGTTGTTGTAGGAGGGTTGCAAACGAAGAGAATGTTTTTTCGCAGGTCTTCTCGCAACAGCCAGCTCGCTTGCCAAGTGGTCGGAGGAAGCAAAAAAAAAAAATCGGACAAAAAGGTTGAGTAAACGAGAGGGTGAGTTTGCACAGAGTACAGAGACTGGGGTAACCAGGCAGGAACGAACACAGGAAGAAGAAGAAGAAACAAAAGAACCAACGAAACAGAAGATACGACAAAGGACACAAACAGCACGGTTGTAGTTGAATGTTTTGATGAAGGGGGAAGGGGGAAGGGAGGAGATTGGGTGGAGAGTAGGAAGGAGAGCACGCGACGAGGACCTTTAGTAGCAACAATAACAAAAAAGTAGGTTTCTGTCACGCGCTTTCTTCACACGGCCAACACCCGCAAGCCAGCGGCTCAAAAAGGGATGGATGTGAGTGAGTGTGTGAGTATGTGTGGGTGGGAGAAACAAGTCCTTTTCTTGCTGCAGTCGCTGCTACCGCTGCTGCTGCTGCGAGATGTGGGTGTGAATGACTTGTCGACGTTAGGTTTGCTCGATGACTGTAGTAGTGGCTGGAGACGACAATCAAGAGTGATTCCCTTTTTTCCTGCTTTGTGGTACTTGCTTTGTTCCCTCCCAGTTACTGCAAAAGCTCGGATTCGCTCACGCCCGATGCGAATAACCCAACAACAATAACAACGGCGACTGCGACGATATGCAAGAAAGGTAGGTTTGAGGATGCAGTGGCGGCGATTGAGAGTGAGAACAAGAGATACCCAGCCGTATGGATCTAGAGTGCTCTCTGAGTTTCGATGTATGTGTGTGTGTGTGTGATGTGCGTGTGACAAGCGAGTACGTTTCAACCCAACTGCAGAATGCACGAGCACAGCAAGAAGGAAACGAAAAGTGGTGGCACGAGACAAGCCAAAAAAAAAGAAGATAAGGTTGTCAGTAACGACGATGGAGTGATGACTATGACAAGGAGGAGGGAGAGAAAGTAGACAGAGAATGATGGCGACAATGTAATGCCGTGCCGGAGGAACAATCAAGGAGTCAGGAATGGTCTAGAGGGAAGAAAAAAAACTCTAAGGGGTAACAGACTAAATGCGAGGAGGATCTAAGAAAGAAGAAGCGGATGATGGAATTTGGTGGATGAATTGATGGATTTACTGTATACGGAAAATGGAGAGAGGATAAACAAAGCAAGCGATACTGCGTCACTGTCAGTTTGTTGTCTGTCAGTTTGTCTGTCTGTCTATCTATCTGTCTATCTGTCTGTCTGCTGTGAGGCGAGACGAGACGAAATGGGGGGAAGCGGACTGCGCGAGCTTCTAAAAAAGACGAAGTGAGAATAGCCAGAGCTCGCGTGCGTATGCTTGTGTGTATGTGAGTGTATGTACCAAGACTGTTTGCCTGGTGTGTTCCACGAACTTCGTCACGTTAACTGATGAGAGTAACAAGCGACCAAGTCAAGGTGCACGGACTGGTAAACTCTCGCCAGAGAATGACAGAGTGGATATGACCGAATGCACAAAAATAGTGCGGCAAGAGTGAGTAAATAAAGAGCAAAAAGAAAAACAAAGGCGCGTGTGTTGTACAAAGGACGAAGAGACTTTCGAGCGCAGAAGCGTAGTGCAAGAGAAAAAGAGACTGTCTTTTTGTTTGGCTTCGGAGGGATGGTTGAGTCGATAAGAGTGAGATGAGATGGATGTCGGTGTTGCCAGTTGCCCGGGTGAAGAGGCTGTCGCTGGAACCCACGGTGCTTACGTTATACAAATGTTGCCGCTGGCGCTGCTGACGCCGATGATGGTTGTAGATGACCGCGAGCTGCGAAGATGCCGGATAGTGCAACTGCGGTCAGCTAGCCAGCCAGCCAACCAACCAAAATGTGCTCAAATAAACGGCGATTTTTTTAGGGCACGATCTCAAGCGCTGAGAATGTTGATGATCTTACCACAAAAGCCATGATTGGAGCAGATTGCGGGTAACAGTGTCCGATGTCGGATCCGCTGAGAAAATTAATGAACGATGCGATTGGTTGATTATGTGCATTTGTGGTTGTGTTTGTGGTTTTGTTTGTGAGTGGCTGTCGAAGATGAAAAGTGAGTGTTGGAACCATACCTTTGTAAAGGATTGAAGCACTGAAGCATTATGGCTGCAAGGTTGACTTGAGCCAGAGGGAGAGGGGCCGGAGAGAAGCAAAATATGCTGCAGAGGGCAGGAATAGTGCGCAGTCCGAAGGGGATGATGATGATGACAAAAGGAAGAAGGAAAAGGAAGATACAAACACGAAGTTCTGTACACTTTTTGTGGAGAGTGAGCGATGCTTGTGTATCGGGAAAAGCGAATCAGGGTAACTGTTGACGTACCTCACAAGGTCAATAAAAGCGAGCTCTTGCACTCGCGTACACCAAGGATAAAGATCGAGGAAGTCGAAGGGGACGAGGAGGAAGTCGAAGAAAGAAGGCGTAGAGTGCTAAAGAAGACAGAATGTAGTCAGAGTTGGAGAGAGAGTTCAAAGTGTATCATCAACAGCAAGCATGAGAGCTCCGCACAATGAAGAGGTTGTTGCGCGGAAGAACGGAGAAAAGCCCAACCAGCAGATTTTTGTATGGCTGTCCTGCCAACTGGATGGCAGACCAATCAGTGTGATGCAGGAGAGAAACGCAATCAACAACCAATAGAATGACAAAAGGAGCAGAGGACGAACAGATTTGAGAAACGGGATGGAATAACACGTACCCTATCGGATGATTGCGAGAAAGGAAGGTTATCGCGACGCGAACAAAGAGCCCGGTGTGATTCTGTGGTGGTAAATGGTGTTTAGCTGAGCGTGATAGTGGAGCAAACGAACAAACCGCGAAAAAAGAACAGATTGAGAGGGAGGGTCTATAAGAATGAGATAGTCGCATAGAGCATCGACTCGCCAAAACAAGGTGAATGTGGACTTCACAACTGTGACGAGCGATGATTCTCTCTCTCTTTCTCTCTCACAGTATCCATTTTAAGAGCAAACTTTGCAGTGTCAAACTCTCTCCTAGTTCACTTCGCTTCCCCTTTACTTCTCGTTTTGTTTTTCTTCCCTACACTCCTGGTACTTTCCATTCCCGTCCAATTGTAGACAAAAAAGAACGCTTCGACCTGTAAACACTATCCCACGGGTTAACGTAACTGGCTTACCTGACTAATGCTAAAATTGATTGATTGAATCTTTTTTCTGGTATCAAAAACGAGCCGTTTTGCCATTGAGTTTAAGACTTCGCAGCAAGGGACAGTGATGTCGAATGAACTGTGATAGCGTCTCGGGCTGCCATACAATTGGCTGTCCGTCAAGTTGCAATTCCTTGATCCAAATCCGCTTGTCTTCCAACAGCTGTAACACCTGGTTCGAGTCGTAGCTGCAGTCTTTGAGTGTCAAAAATCGCACAGCTGGCGTTCTCAGAGCTGCAACGAGTGCGATCGGATCGATTGTGAATGACACAAAATCCAGCGACAACACCACTGGTTCGCGCCTTGTCATCACTGGGAGCGATTTGACAGAGCAGTTGCTGAGACACATGTGTACATTATGGCCAATCTGTCTCCATCGGCGCAGCTTTGGCATCTGGGCGATTAGACGATCGACTTCGAGCCGTGGCTGAATCTCGACATCGGATGGTGCGGCAGCATTGGCCAAGAATGTGACCACGTTGGGAATGGCATTGACAACGTGCTCAAGTGTGGCAACATCTAGAGCAAAGCAAATATCGAGTGTTGTTAGAGATGTCCACTGTGGAGATGCACTGCCAAAGATGGTGCTGACTGCGGTATCTCGCACTGGCAGTCGGCCACCCACAATACAATTTGGAGTGGATAAAAGCAATCGCAGCGCACTGAGTCGGGGGAAGCGCTCTGGTTTCCAATCTGCATAATCGTATCCTGAGGAATTGCAGCATATCAGACACTCGAGGCGTTGTAATCTCGAATAAGTTAACTCGCTTTCAGATTGAGGCTGAGATTGAGACTGAGATTGAGATTGGAGGTGAGACTGAGATGATTCTGGTGATGATTCTGGTGGTGGTGATGATGCTGCCGTTGAAGCAAACAGTTGCCGATTAGCATTGCATCTACATTCGTGCATTAATCCACTGACTTTAAACTCTTCCAAATGTGGGGATTGACTCACTGCCAATGTCCTCAGCAACTTATCACCATCATCAACTGAAATGCCCAATTTCTTTAACTTTCCCAATCCACTATAAAAGCTACTGACAGCTTGCTCATCTGTAACAGCCCTCTCTACGTGAGCAAAATGCAACTCTTCAATCGAATTCTCTCCAAGATTCGTCATATCTGCAATCACTTGTAGATCAGCTGCCGTCAGGAATGTGTTACTGCTCAGATCCAATCTCCTCAGCTGTATCCACGTCTCCATCAGCAGTCCATTTCTAGGCATGAGCGCTTGATGTACAAAATAACTCCCTATAATAACACTACTCGCATTTGTGCAATACTTTACAACCGCCTTAGGAATGTATCCAAAGTCAGGCACTGCTCTCAAGTCAATTGTTTTCACAAACTCTCCGTACATTTTCAACAAGTGTACAAACCGAGACTGTCGCAGCATGAACACCTTTTCAGGGACTGATGACCACGCTCTGGGTGCCGCTATGCTGTAAAATGTTCTGCAAACAGCCAATATCCGAATTTGCTGGAGTTGAGCGAGCGGAGCGATTATCATGTCGATCAACTCGAGTGGCAGGTCACCAAAAGATGCAAACATGGCTCGCCGACGAGCTTCTTCGGCCTCGAATATTGCAAACATACGGTCTGGGTGACTGTTGCTAGCTGGCGGTCGAATCCAGCGACGTAGCTCTGAAGCGTTGCCGTTGGAAAGATGATCACTGATGGTAATGCTGTCAATGTCGTCAAATGCCGCATCATAGCTGGTCCTGGTTGATGTCTTTGCTAATGAGGGATTTACGCGAGCTGCGGCTTTGGCAACCGTGCTGGCTGCCTTGGAGGTTACACTGACGGCGACTGTCTTTGCAGCTGCGACGCTGTTGCTCATCTTGCGTTTGATAGCTCGCAGTCCAAGTCTCTGTCTACTTTCGTTGTCATCTGCATTGTTATTGCCGACACTATTGGTACTGGTGTTGGCATTGGCATTGGCATTGGCATCGCTGCTGTTTGTTGCTTCTACTGCCGCTGTTGTTGTTACCGAGGCTGCCGCGTCTTTCAGTTTGTTTGCCACTTTGCTGAGGAACTTTGGTGCCATCTCGTAATAAGTGTCAGTTCATCAGGTAAAAAAAAAGAAAAGGAGCAACATGAAGCCTCCAGTCTATTTTCGACCTGCCTGCGTTTACTTGCAAAACGGAACAACAGTAGCAACAGTAGTAACAATAACAACGATAACAGTAGCACCAGCATCATCCATGCAGGCTTATTCAGGGACCTTCCATTGTAGACTATCCATTGAGAGACATTTTATTAGAGAAAGAAAAAGAATTGAAGTTCAAAAGCAAAAAGACAAAATGAGAGAGTGATATGATGGAGCACAAAAATAAAAGAATGATAAAGATGACAAGAGCAAAACGACACTAATAATGGCGATAATAATAAAATAATAACGATAGGAAATCAATAAGTAAGATGAGATGTGGCGAGATAAGATGAAATGAAATGAGATGAGATAACGCTGAGTGGAACAGGAGGAAACAAACTATGTTGAAGGCTGTGATTGAGTTGTATCTTCGTAAACATCAAACTGCCATTGTTCTGGCCATTGAGAGGTTGGTGTAAGAATTGTGGCAGTTCCCAATTCTGGAATAAACTCATCGGCCGACGCGCCAGGCGTCAATGGTACAACTCGCTGTAACCGATTTGTCGCAGTAGCTGTTACTTGTCGACGCTGCTGTGTCTGTTGTTCAGCCTGTGCGGTAGCCTCAAGAGGTGGAGAGAGCGGCGTCGACATCGAGGACTGGTGTGAAAGCTGTTGTGGTTGTGTAGGCTGAGCTTGTTGTTGCTGTTGTTGCTGTTGTTGCTGTTGTTGCTGTTGCTGCTGCTGCTGTTGTTGTTCAAGAAGCAGTTTGCGAGCATATGCGCGAGTCACCGGTCGATTGGTATTGGGTTGAGCAGAGCCTTGCTCAAGAGTCAACGAAGGTAAGATTATCTTACGACGTTTTGAGAGTGGCTTCAACTGCTGCTTCTCCACATTAATTTGAACTCCATTTTCTGCATTTTCTTCATTGCCTTCATTATCTTCATTATCTTCGTCGTCACTATCATGCTCTGAATCGGATTCGACGGCACCTGCTGCGGGAATAACTGATGTGGCTATGCTGTTGGTTGGCGACATGCGCGGCGCTGGCGTTGGCGAACTTGGCGGCATTACAATAAGACCATTATCATCACCACCATGAGGGAGTCTTCTACTGCTGTTATTACTGCTGCGCACAATCTGAATTGATCTATCTGGCCCAATTGTTACTTTGGCAATTCTAGCTGCTCTGACTCGCGTATTCCGCGCTACAATCGATCGTCCGCCTGATCGAGTTCGCAATTCGCCACCTGGGCTGCTACCATCTGGTAAATGCACCACTGCCGCACTCATAACTGGCGTTTTGTAGTTGCTTAACTCCGAGGTCTCTTCTTCGTCCGACGAGAGCCCAGTTGCAGATATTGAGACTGTGGGTGCGACTGAGGAAGAGTGTTGTACGCGAGATGATGACAGTACAGCTGGAGCGGATGATTGGCGAGCCATCGTTCGTGTGCTCGAGCCATTTGTAGGCGGAATTGGCGGTGGAAGTCGACGATTCCCAAACGCCATCACTGGGAGAGGAGGCGGGGATGGTACAGAGCCTGCAATGTCTGAATCAGCCTGGGAGATTGGAGTGTTGGATGATGACGAAGGCAATGTAACTGTGCTCGCCAATGAGGATGATGCAACGCTGCTATTGCTGTTCAATCTACGCAGCAATCCAGCACTATCAATCTGTGTCAACGTGTCAAGTGGCAGAGCACCAAGTGGCACCCGAAATCCTGCAGCTAATTTTGGAGAGCCAGGCTGTGATTTGTTTGATGATGAACGCGATGTGATCAGCATTGGCAGGACTGGTGGGGGTAGATTCTCCTTGTCCAATACAGATGTTGCAAACAATGGACTTGGAGGTGCAAGCGTTCCAGCCGCTGTCGATATCACCTCTGGAGAATACAACAATTGATCATCATCATAATCGTTGTTGTTATTGTTGTTGCTATCATAATTATTAATACAATCTAATCCACATTGTGATACTGTTGTTGTTGGAATCAGTCCAACAACGTCGCCACTCTTTCTGCCTTTGTTGCCCTTGTTGCTGTTATTGCTATTGTTACTGCCACTCCTGTCCTTTTGACGAGATTGATTGATTCGCGCTGACTTTCCCTTTGGAGGAATATTCTCATCCCTACTGGCTGTAAAAGTCCGCAAACAATCACCCCCAAATGCTGTTTTTGCTGTTGTTTTCGCTGTTGCGGATACAGCTGTTGATGTGGCGCCTTTGTTTACAATAATTGAATCAACTGACCGTTTGTGACCCTTGAGACTTGACTGCGTGGAAGAAGTGCGTCCAAAGTTGAGAGAAGATATCGACTGGAGAGGCATCGCTGTTGAAGCTGTTGAAGTCGTTGAAGCTGCCGCTTGCAGATGGCGCTTTGCAGGACTCAGAAAGAACGAGTCAATGGTGTCCCGCTGAAGCGGCTGATTCTCTGACATTTCGCCTGCTGTTGTCGTTTGAAGATGCTTTGCTGATGAGAAGACAGTGTTGCCGAGAAGCAGAGACACTAACGCCTTGGAACTAGACGCTGTTATTCTTATTGCTGCTGCTGTTGCTGTTGCTGTTATTGCTGCTATCGCCGCTGTCAGAAACCGTCAAACGTAAGCGGATGAGGGGAATGTAGTAAAAATAAAAACAAAAAGCTGTGGAGTGGGGGGATGTGCAAGAAAGAGAGTGAAAAAGGTCCCCAATTGTTGTTTGTTTGTTGTTGATAAAAACGAGGAGAAGTGCACCACCTTACAGAGAGAGAGAGAGAGAGAAAGAAAGAAAAAGAGGGAAAGCGGGAGAAAGCAAGTCATATCATTTGAACACCAGTTGTCACACAAATGCGGGGGCAGTTCCCCAAAGTGAACTCAGACGAGCTCCCAACTTGGCCAGCCAATCCAGAAGCGAACGAACGCGGGGAACTACAGATTGCATGACGTGATAAGCAGAAATTGGGGCCAACTTGAGGTGTTAAAATGGGGACGAGCCTATTTGCCCATCCGTTGAAAAATAATTCTCAACACGTTCACCTCCGCAAATATGGGGGATGCATACGTTCAGCTCAATGCAGTGGTTTATCTTCTTATGGCCATTAATGTCATATCCACTCGAGAATCTGTCTGGCGGAAGAAACATTTCAGACCGTTTCTTGGTTGATGCATTGTAAACAAAACGAACTTCGTGATCTCTTGCCACATTGACATCAAGCACATTTAACGCTTAAAGAAATTGGCGAGTTTTGTTCAAGAAGACCTTTTTAATTAACCGTTCAAGCATTGATAGCGTGTCTCAGATAGATCCGCATTTATTCAGTATATCATTTTATCGTCAATCAACTCCGCATCCTTTTTGGCACCCATGACACAAACTCCACACTCCGCACTCCGCACACTCCCTTGTGCTATTCATCAACTCCTTCTTGCACCTCTCTATATCACTGCACTGTTTTATCTCTCTATTTTTTTATATAAATACACGAGCTCTTTTGTACACGAATGAGCACACAGGCTCAAACTACGAAAGCACCTAGTATCCTCGTCGAGCTGTTCGACAGCGACAAGGAGTCTGCTGGCGCTGAAGAAGCTGGGACCACTCTTATTGACGCTGCGGCCGACCGATACCAGCCTGAGCAAGCCACCGACGAAGAACGAGCTGAGTATCGTGCCAAGCTCAACAGAAACACCCGGCGCAAGTTCCTGGTCATTGCACTCGGCCTGCTTCTGCTGGTGGTGCTGTCGACCGTGTTCGCGTTTACGATCCCACGGAACTCCTCGTCCACGCGATTCATCGCAATCCCGTGGGCCATTCTGGTGGTGCTGGAAGGCGTGACGCTGTACTTCTATCGGCAGGAGATGAAGGTCAATGCGAATGCCCTGCACCACAAAGACATGGATGTCGAGTACAAGGTCGATCGTCGCCAGTACAGACAGGCCGAGATCATTGCGCAGCAAATGGAGATCGAGGGGGCAATCGAGCGCCGCCGAGCAATTGCCGCCGCGCGCAAGGCCGAGCAAGAGGCAGAAGAGGCCGCCATCGTCACAATCGAGGACGCCAAGCCGGCTTCTGGCTAGTCAAACAACTTTAATCACACATTGATATCAAATTTAGTCCCATGTCGAAGTTAGGCAAAATATATATGAATGCAGTTGCAATAAGTGCTTTAATGGTAGTATTGTAACAATTGAATATACCTCGTTTTAATCAGGTAGATGGTGTTTATACTATTCAGAATTGTTCCTGATTTTGTCTTTGAATTTAAAAAAAATGTGCAATGAAAGAAAAGTTTGATTGGATGAAATAGCGACTATTTGTATCATAAAGTGAAAGGAAAGGAAAGAAGGGGAGTTGTGCAAGGAAGCGCCAAAAATGAATTAATTATTTTTTTTTAGTATCGATTATCCATAGTATAATCATGATATTGACGAGCATGTTGCTGCTGATTTTGTGAGTGAGCACCGGCAATGATCGAGAGGGACGACAATGCCGTAGAATCGCTTGGGGTCTCTGCTGGGTGATTGTAAGCACCAAACATTGGATGATTTTTAGGCATGGAAGGGGCAGATGATGGTGGCCACATGTCAAACTGGATCCCACCGGCCGATGTTGGTGTTTTCATGCCATATTGTTGCTGTTGATACTGTTTCTGATTCTGATACTGATGCTGATGCTGATGCTGATGTAGATGCGGAGGGGGTAGTTCTTGTGGGGAATGTAGTCTACTAGCCATGTTCTGGATTGGTCTATCATCCGCAGTATTCTTGGTCTCGCTCTTATTTCTAGCTCCACTACTACCACCACCACTGCCACTGCCACTGCCACTACCGGTACCACTGCCATTTCGGCTACTTCCAATACCAAATGGTTTGAGATTATGCTTGGCTGACGCCGCTTGCTTTGGCAAATCTTCTTTATGGAGAACAACCTTTTCAAGAGTGATTCCAGTGTCGCCCTTCCACACACTGAGTGGTTCACCGTCAATACCCTTTGCATTACTAACAATGTACACACTCACATATAATGTAACAATCTCCAGCATCTGAATCAATTGAATGAATATGAACAGGGCTCTGAAGGTGTTCAAGCTCAGTACAAAACTACGCAGTGCAACATTGCCAATGGTGATGATAGTCATGGAGAATACTACAATGTACGCCACAATTGAAATGCGCTTCAAATCTTTGAGCTGATGCTTAGGCACACGCAACTTGCGAAGATTACGCAGAATCGACGTTCCCAAAAACGCACTCCAGACTGAGGACAGCGCTAGAACAGGAAGTGCAAAGTAATAGCCAATTTTGGGAATCACCCGCATCACTGCGATTGAGTGCACTTCGCGACCAAATGAATTCATTAGACACAGTATGCAGTAAGTGATGAATGCAATGTCGAGACACCAGTCGAGATATTTCAGCTGAGCAGATGGATAAACAGAGCCAAGCATGTGCAGCCAAGTCTTTGTCAGGAATATGCCAGAAACGTAACACAGCATCAAGCAGATGAAGGAAACCGTCATCATCCAAGACTCTTTGAGCGATCCCATTGGTGGAACTATAATGTTGAGAATAATAAACACTGTCAGTATTGTTAGAATGGCAAACCTGAACATTCTTCGCTGGACTCTGGCCATTTCAGCGCGGTCAAGCGGTCCTTTCTGCTGGTGTTGCTGCTGGTGTTGCTGTTGTTGTGTGGATGTTACTGGTGCCACCTGGCGTTGACGATTGGCCTCGTTTTGCTGCTGGAGATGATCAGCGTGTGCAAGAACCTCAGCTACAGCTGCATCATAGTCAATGTCATCAAACATGCCCGGTGCACGACCACGCTGGAATGATGCCGCACGGGTGTGCAAAGAAGGATCCTCAGTTGGATCCAAATAGCCAATGTCACGATCCAATCTCTTTGTCTTAATACCACCGCTGCCACTTCCGCTGCTGCCCGTGCTCGGATCAATGCCAAGCAACTGCTGAGCTGGAGGATAGGTGGTATAAACAACATCAATATCGCCTGCATTCATGCTATCTGCCTGCCTAATGTATGGTCCACTGGCATTGGCTGCTGCTGCACCCAGCCGCGGGTCAATCATACTATGTCTATTGTTCACTGCCTGCTGATGATGGGCATGGGCTGCCGCTGCTGCCACAGCAGTTGACGTCATTCCTCCAAATCCATTCATTCCATGTGGCTTCCATCCTGCTGTTTGTGACAACTGCGTTTGTAAAGCACGCTGCCTCGCACAGAATTTGTAATGTTTATATGCCATATGGGCCAATACACCAGCGCCAATAGCACACATTGCCGCGGAGATGCCCCACTGCACGCCCAGTCTCTCTGCAGAATGCCAGTATTCATCCCATGGACCTCGCTGGTGTTCAGCCTTGACAATAATCGGCCTTTTTTGAGTTTGAGCCAGATTAAACAACAAGTCATTTGTCGCCAGTGCAAATGAATAGGTGGATCGCATTAGCCATTTGCCGTTAACTACATTGCTATGGCCAGTGTCTTCATTGTATTGCTGATACTTTTCGGCAGGCAATCTACCCAGTAAATTTCCATATCTGTTTCCAAACGGTCCTCCAAACTCAACAGTGTAGTTATCCTGTTTGGGAATACCATCCACCTTGAACACCGCGAGACCAAGCGGAGGCAGACCAGCCGCAACCAATAGAGAATCAAAGCCTGGGAGCTGAGATGCCAGTATCTCAAGAGTTGCACAGTCGTCGTTCCAATCCCACACTAGTACTATTGATCTCATGTCTGAAGTGTATCCCTGCCGAAGCGGTCTTTGCCACCATCCCTTGTCTGGCTGGTTATCGCGCCATGAATTGATCACATTTGTTGAATTGGCTGCGACATCAAGTGCTGTTCTCACTCCACTCGATGGAGACAGAGATGGAGATGGAGATGGGGATGGGGATGGGGATGGGGATGGGGATGGCGGTGTTGGTGTAGCTGAAACAGTTGGAACAGCAACTGGCGGCGGCGGCAACTCTGGCAACGAGCCGTAGCTCACATCCAGCATGCACTTGGTATAATCACTCGATTCATTACTTCGCTTCGCAATAAACACTGGGCCGGTAAAGCCCTCGAATGGGTCGCTTTCATCGCCAAATACGTTGTAAGTAAGTATTGATTGCTGGTTGCTGGCCGCATTCTTCACTTCGTCCGATGTACCGCTAAGCACAGTCAATCTGGCAGAGCAGAGCTGCAAAAAGAGAATCAGTGCGCTCACCATTGTTGCAAGCCATCGTGGCAGCTCGCTTCTCCTGCCGAAACTGCCGGCGCCGGTGCCGGTGCCACTGCCAGTGCCGGTGCCACACCTCCGTCGGGACATTGAATCGGTCGGTAAAGCGAGGAGAGAGAAAAAAGTGAGGAGATTGTGCGCTCAGACTGACGAGATTAGCACAGTAACAAAAAAAAGAACGACAGGGCAGGTTGAGTGGGTGTATGAGGAGGAAGAGGACTCGAGATGCAAGGGAAGAGGGAAGGTTCTTTTTTGCGAAGGAAGGGAGAAAGTGCTGTAGGTAAAGCCGAGAGCAGCGGAGAGTAGGACAATCTGAGGATGGGGGCTGGATAAATGCGACTGAATGGTCCCTGGTGGTTCGGCTCTGCACCTCCGGCCACGAATCACAAGTGAACGGCTTGGATATTACACGGTACTCGCAGCTTCGTCTAGCCCGCCGCGATTAAAAATAAAATAAAAAAAAATCGAGAAAGAGAGAAGCAGAGAAAGAGAGAGGGTATGAGGTACGAGGTATGAAAAGGACACTGAATAGCAGCAGAATATGACGTACAGTGTCAGCTCGGCTCAGCGTTACACGACGTCGGAATTTTATCGAAAGCTTGATCCGACGGATTAATCTCGTAAAAAAAAAAGGTTCCAGTGAGCGTGAGTGAGTGAGTGAGTGAGTGAGTGTCCGTGTATGTGTGAGAGAGAGAGCTAGTGAATGCAAGTGAGTCCGTGTGAAAGCGTCGAGTTGCTGGAGACTGAGTGACGATGACGACGTTACACAAAAGTGCAAGAAAGATGAGGGGCGGAAGGGCCGTAATGTATTTCCTATCTATCGCCATCGGCTTCTCCTTTTGTACTCGCAAAATAAATGGGCCGCCGCTCATTCTATCAAGATGATAGGGCGGCTGTAGCCACGAGCCTGTCCCTCGTCTGAGTTTCAAAATAGGAGAAGGCACACGGATATGAGTGGTAATTCGTGCCTGGTTATGCGATCCTTCCCGTTTTGATTGGGACGACTTTTGTCCCCCAATTCCCCACATCTGTCTACGATAGGCACGACTGGTTTAAACTTTTATTAAAGAGTGAGAGTGATCACCAATTAGGGGAGCTTAGATGCGTACGACGCAGTGGCCGACATTGGTGTGCCGTTTGATATCGTATTCGCCGGAGCCGGTGCTACTGCCGCTGCTGCTGTTGCTGCTGAGGTCAACGCAGTCGCGGCTGAGGTGGCTTGGTTCAGCACTGCACGCTCGATGACTTCCGGGTGTCGAAGAAGCTCGTATATATCCGCATGCCTTAAAGCTCGAGTAATAGTCTCCAGTTTATCCGACATTGTACGGCGCGCCGCGTTGCTCAGCTCTGAAATGTCAATAGATGGAATATCGGGCAGTGACGATGATGTTGATGCCGAGGATATCGATGTAGTTGACACGGATTGAATGTTTCGCAGTGTGGAGGTGTTGCTGCCATAGCGCCTCTGCTGCTGTTGCTGTTGTTGCTGCCGCAGTTGTTGCTGGAGCTGCTGCTTATTTTTGTGATCTTCAACTGCAGCCATGTACTCATCTTCTAACTTGGCATCATCAATAGCAGCAACAATCGAGATTACATGCGGCTGAGTATCTACGACTGAAATGAAGAGTGTGCGCTTCGCCTTGGGTGTTCTAACATGCACTTGCCGCTGCCGATAATAAATGGGTCGCTTTTCTACTGGAGTCGTGCGATGCTGACTTGGTTTCTGCTGGCTGTGAGCTGGAGAGCCAAACATTCGTGACACCAGCTTCAAATACTGCTGCTTAAGTGAATCATCATGCCTGCATCTCTCCTCGATTCGTTTCTCAATGCCCTTTCTTACATGGGGAGGCATTGACCACACATCTTCTAGACAAATCAACTCAACTTTACCATCGCCTCCTCTACCAATTAATCTAGCGTTTCTTAACCATCTATTAACATACCACTGTTCAACATCTGCATTCTGCACAGCCTCTTGATCCAGTGGCACATGGGCTGCACACTTCAATGGCAGCAACAGTGGCTCAGTGCTGCCGTTTGTGTCGTTAGTCAAATCAGCTGGCGAGAGTGCGTTTGCATTATTCAAGTCGTCACTAATTGTTCTGGCGCTAACTTGCATTGTTCTCAGCACATTGTCAATTAACTTCTCACGGAGTGCATTGCCAGTTTGTCTTACAAATAATGGCCGGGTCTTGTCATTTCCAGTGGTCGATATGCCTCTCTGCTGAGGAAGTGTTTTGGCAAACGTTGGCACATTTGTTGCTTTGTGGTAAATCTTTGACCCTTTTGTAGGACCCATCAACCGCGATGGAATGGTTGTTACTATGCCAACATCTTCCAGCATCTCCATGAACACTGCAATATCCTCCTCACCAATCACGTTTCCAGCTCCGTTTCTATCACCATCATCAGAACTGCCAACTGTGCTTTGCGTGCGCGAAATGAACGCCTTCCGCAGTGCATTGTGGTCTTTGATTAAACCCGGTGTCAGCACATTGAAGAAGCGATACCGCTCGCGTCCAGTTAATGGAATATCCTGCATTCGAGTTGCAAAGTCTCCATCTGGTGCAAACTGATCCTCCATGACGCCTCTGTCATTGACAAACAATCGAGCTACAAATGCAACATAGCACACTCCCGGAATACTCAGCATGTCTGAATAGTGATCCCACAGAGTCTTGTCACCAGACAAACCCAGCAGTGCGCCAGGCTGGCCCCACAGCGCTGAACGAGCGATGCTGCGGTGAAACATAGCTTCACCTGCAAGCAAATGGCGAGAAAATACAATAGACATTTTGGCAGTAATCGAATCAGACCAATAGTTGAGCCAGACCGTGAATGGTGGTAAACCTCGCAGCACCTTGTGAGGTTTAGCATTGTGTTGGTCTACTGCTGTTGCTGACTTGCTGCCTGTGCTGCGAGATGCAGAGCTAGTGCCACCTATTTTGAAGATGCCAGACACTGCACGAGACACTGTGGTTGCCACGCGAGCTGTAGTCGACGCTGGTTTGGGACCATGCTGCATTGCTGCTGATGTTGATGTTGATGTTGATGCTGAAGGACTCGGGGGTACAATTAATGGGGACTGAATGAGAGGGTTGCCAAATTGTGATATCAGTGGAGTGGCGGGACTTTGTAGAGATGTCAGAGAGGCTGTTGAGTCGACTGCAGTGAGCATGCTGATCTGTGGACTAGCTGGGATAGCAGGCAGTGGTGATTCTGGAAATAGCTGACTTAGCCGTGATAACTGGGGAGTGCCAGACATGGCTGCAACCGAAGATGGTATACCAGTGGCGGTATTATTATTATTACTGATAGAAGTAGATGCATATCTTAGAGAAGGCGCTGGTGATCCTGGCCGATGCATAAAATGCTGGGACAATCTCAAACTCTCAGCTCGCCCAACTGAAGAAGTCGATCGCTGTGCAATATGACCATCGTGAGCTGAGTCCATTAAATCTATACCAGCTGTTGTCGCCGCTGTGGCTGTTGCTGTGGCTGCTGTTGGCTCATTTACTCTAGCTTTACCGCAGCACTCTGCCAACACTCTCAAACTTGTATGTGCCTTTTGCAATGCTGTCGCACTCATCTGATACATGTTTGTTCCACAGAAAATATTTGCATCCAACAAGCAGCTGACTGTATACATCTCCAGCCAGAGCACTCGCGTATACCATGGAAGTGCTCTGAACGCATTGTCGCCATGAAACGCAATCTTATCCTCGTAGATACGCTGTTGGAGAGTAACCATCGATACATCAACCCAGTCGCGCTGAATCAGAGCCAAGCAGTCAACCTGTGAGAATCGAAGTCTGCACGCTGCGACTAGCTCTCCAATTATGGCCAAAAACTGAATCTCGGCGTGAGCACTCTCGCGAGCTGGCATCTGTTTCCACATGTCATCAACCCTTGTCGCAATCGCCATTAGATTGCTGCACACAATGTGGTACTGCAGCGCAAGTTGCTGAGCCGTGGATGTTGATACTGGAGCAGATGATGGTCCGTCGTGACGCAAATATCGCATGCTGTAAAACACGCTCTCAATATTGACTAGCTGGTACAGTGAAGGTGCTGCGGCTCTAAAGTCATCGCGACTAATGTTCTCAATGAAAGCAATCTGTCGCTTTGCCTCGACATGGTCAAGACTGCCCAGCGCTTTGAGAAGCTCGACAAATGCTTGAAGGTCGGGCGAATCTTGGACTAGTTTGATTTTGAAGGCAGGGCCGTGAGCGTAGAGATTTGACGTATGAGGTAAGATGTCGCGCTCAACGGGATCTGACTCGCAATCAAGCGTAGCTGCAGGTGGTTGCTGCAGCAAAGGTGTTGCAGACTCTGCGGCTGATTCAGTCGACATCATCTCTGGTTTGTTTTGTTTTGTTTTGTTTTTTCTTTTACAACAATATGCACCAGTCAAAGTCGAGTAGAGTAGGATAGAGCAGAACATCCGAGTTGAACTTTCACTCTCTGGTATAAGAGGGCACTGTGGAGAGCCTTGCCACTGCTTATACTCTTTCAGGACATTCATTATATGAACGAATCCGCCTGGAAACAGAGAGCATGCGTTGGTAGTAACAAAGCGACTTTAAATAACAAAGCAATAAAGATTCACTGAAACCAATCGGATGAGCACAAATACTAACTACATAGTTAGCTTACAGACTACTACATATTGAGTTGTATTTAATCCTGCCTTGCCTTGCTTTGCTTTGCCTTTCCATTTTAAGCTTAATTTAGCTCTCTCTCGTTTTGATTAAGGGAAATTGATGTGTAGCACACCGCAGCGCACATCCTACAGTTTGATTTGGCATTCCTCCCCACGCCACATCGGCAATCAAGCACATCCTCCTCCTCCTCTTCTTCTTCTTCTTCTTCCTCCCCCTCCATTGCGCCGCCCCTTTCCGCCACCCAGGCTCTCCTTATATTATACTGACCGCCCTCTGCATGACTTCTCCTCGATATTTGTTCCAGCAGCTGAGGCGTCTATACACTTGTTTTTTTTTATTTCTATAGTTACGGTCGATGTCTGGAGTCGATCCTCTACTCACTCTTCTTTCCCTCACTCTCACCATTCACTTTTCTCTTTCTCTTTCTCTTTCTCTATTTTCTCTTTCTAACTTTGTTGCTGCTATTGCATCGATATTGTGACACTGCTGTCATATTGGCTACCGACCCATCATCCTCTTTACTGACAAAAAGGAGGAGAAGCGACGCGACGTGCTTTTTTCTATCTCTCTCTCTCTCCCTCCCTTTCTCGCATATTTTGCTGGACTCTGCCTGCTTGTTTGTGTCTTCATATTCGGGAACTTTCCTCTGTAGTTCCGCCACCTCTGTACAACAGCAATAGCAGCAGCAACAACAAGAACAACAACAAGAACAGCAACAGCACGATCCTTGACCTCCTCTGCCCAACACTTCAGTGCTCAATCTTCAAAGACCAGCCGAGCTTGTCAGTCAAAACTTATTCATACACACACACACACACACTCTCACTCACTCTCTTACTCTCTCAACCACGGCAGAAGAACCAGCTGTAGGTTTTGTTTGCTCAGCCCTATAGCTACCAACAAACAACTTTCTTCTTCAGCTTCTTCTTTTTTGTTACTCTGTTCGGTATCGATGCAGCAGGTTCAGCACGCTGCAGCAACAGGCGAGTTTGGTCACGCTTCGCCAAAAGACGCCGTCAGTAGTGTGGACGCAAAGCAGCTGGCTGCGCCTCTTGCATCCATGTCGCTTGGCAGTAAAACGCCAACAGTAACAACAGCAACAGCACCAGCAACAGCACCATTGACACTGGTTTCAGGTGCGGAGACAGCAACTGGTGAATACCTGCGAACTTTTGCCGAACGGTCAACATTGCTGGATCCATTGAATCTCGTTGCACAGGGACCTCCATTGGCATCTACACCGCCTCTATCCACAGCATCATCAGCCTCGAGCCAGCTGCATCAGTCTCCTGCACAATCAGCTATCCTCTCTCTACAACCAGCCGCCGTCTCTACAGCTTCTTCAATGAGTGGCCATGACACGTCCGAGTTGCCATTACCAGAGTTGCTTGACAAGTTCGATCGAGGCGCACGTGAAGTTGACTTGTGGTTTGAAGCAGCCAAAGTGTCGTTGTTTTCGCTCGAGTTGGATGTAAAGTCCAACAAACCAGGTGTATCAACCGATTCATTTGAGACAATGCTGCGTCAGTTTACTCCAACTCTGGACATGCTCAAAGCGCTCGGTCTTCGCGTGGAGGAGACTTTTGCAATTGCATTACGCCAGGCTGAACAGCAGCAGCGCCAGCAACAACAGCAGCAACAGCAGCTCCAGCTCCAGCACCACTCCCAGCAGTTGACAGATGATACTGGTAGACCATCTACAGCATCGAGCAACTCGTCGGCATCAGCCGGATTGCCGCGGCTGCCAGTTCTCGACCCAGTTGTTGTTGAGCAAGTCACCAAGGTTTTGCCACGCCGGTTGGATGACATCCTGACACAATGGGCAGATATTCAAGCACAGCTATCTCGCATAAAGGAGCTTGCTGCTCATGCTCGGCAGTCTGAGGAGTTGGCCGCATCTTTACTGCGTATTAAGGTTGATGTTGGAGATACTGCCCATCATTTCACCGCATTCAGTGACAGATGGAAACAACAGACTCGGCAGCTGCGTGACGAGCGAAGCGATGCGGCTCAAAACTGCATCGGGTGTATTATGAAGCTCAGTAGTCGAGACAGCAGTAAACTAGTAATTGGCGATAATGAAGCAGTGCTGGGCACAATGACAACATCACAACTGATTGCAAAGACTGAGCCTCCGCCAGCATCATCCCTCTCCTCATCAACCATGTCGCAATCAGTGCTATCCTCGCAGCAGCTACCACCGTTGGCAGGCACCGAGCGACTGGGTGATATTCAGCGACGCGAAGATTACGCACTGGCACGTCTTGGACAGCAAATTGAAACACTGTCGCCTCGTCTCAGTCTAATACGTCGCCGTATTCTGCGAGCATACACAGACATCTCATGCAGCCTGCGACGTAGCTTGACGGCGGTGCAGGAGGAGTATGATACTCTGACAAACAAATTTGACACAATTCGTCGACATGTATTTGCAGCAAGATTGCTATTGAGATTTGAAGATGACAGAGTGGAGACTTTGTTTCATACTGCACGTATATCTGCATTGCTATATTCAACCAGGAAACAAATCAATTGCATTAACATAGACGAAGAACAATCGAGTAGAACTATTCATCAGTTGAAAAGTGGTTACTTCAAAAGTCGGAATTCAATTATGCCTGTAATTACTCAATTGCTATCTACTATAAATAGTGACATCTCATTACGTGAAGCAGCTGGTATCTCCTCACTAATTCATTACTTGAACGATAAGTCTGATGCAAACGAACTCCCTCCACCTTCACCAATGGGTCGTAAATTTGACCAGCTCTCTCAAGAAATCCCTGAAGCTTCATCTCAGTCTCATAAACAGCCACCAACAGCATCAAACGAGAATATACTGAAAACGCAGTTTGATCAACTGGAGAAACACTGGGAATCATTGCATTGTCATTTGATGGAGTTGGAAGAGGATATTGCTGAATCCTACGCTAAAGCTAAGATCACAGCAGCCACGGCCGATCTCATTTCGACATCGCCAACCTCAGCCCAAACTTCAGATACCGAGTCAAAGCAATCAGTGAGCGTGACTCCAGATGCTGCCAGCTCGACAGCTCTTGGCGGATTAATATCCCCGGCACCCTCAGATGAGCGATCGCCGTATTCTGTGGCATCTCCATCACCTCTTATTGGCGCATCCGGTTCATCGGCCATCTCAAGCATTGGCGCTCCAGATGTGACTCCACTTGCCACTGAGCAACCTGAGCACATATCCACACACCGCCCTCTATCATCAATGTCAACCTCTGTGCCACAGCCGTCTCAACAACAACAACAGCAACAGCAACAGCAACAACAACAACAGCAGCAGCAGCAGCAGCAGCAAACACCAGTTAGCAAATTGCCACAGCGATCTCGATTGCCACAGCCTTCTCAAGTCTCACGAGAACGTCCGCCAAGTGGCTTGGCCATTCCAAGTCCGCTGCAATCTAGACGCAGCTCAGCAGCCCTTGATGCCGGTATTCTGCCTAGCCCATCCATGATGGCTCGCTCTGTAACTTCGCAGCACCACTCCCCGTCTTTACTTTCTCCAGCCACTGCTCGTTCGCCCAATATGCCTGTATCTGGTCTTGCTCGTCGCAAATCGAGCAACATGCTACAGACTACAAGACCCGATTCGCTGCTCTCTCCATCATCTATTCCACCCATGCCGCCTGTTCCGCCTGTTCAATTTGAGACAGACCACGCCAGCCACAGCCACAGCAACAGTTCTCGACCAGCAACTGTGATTGGTTATCGCAGCTCCACTCCAAGTCGCGCTTCAGCAGCCACCCCGTCATCAACAAGACCAACTGATGAAAACACACAGCAGCAGCAGCAGCAGCAGCAGCAGCAGCAACCACAGACAGCAAGACCAACTAGCCGGCAGTCAACTGCACAACCGGCATCCTCATCTGTATCCGAACTCAAACGTGCGTGGGAAGCTAACGCTGCCAGCGCTCGCAAGAGTCTTATTGCTGCTTCAGCCAACAGCTCTGCCTCGGCAACAACGCCACGAACTACCAGACTACCATCAGTCGGAGGTGTTCAAAATGGCCGACAGTCTCCTTACTCACAACACAGAACAGGCAGTCCAAACATCGCCAACTCACACTCTCCAAACATCGAGGCTGGTTCTCCATCGCCTCGGTTACGCAAGTCAGTTTCTACAGCATCATTGATTGGTGGAACATCCAGCACTGGTCTGCGGATTCCATCAACACCTAGTCCTGCCCTTTCTTCTCCCTTTTCCAACCGCTCCTCTCTTCTACTGACACCCGGCTCTATTGCCGCAAATCACAGCAAGACTGGTCCTGTTAAGCGTGCAACCACTCCGTCAGCCGCTCGCTCATTCCTGCCAATGCCAAAGCCCCCTCAACCGCGCGTATCAAGACTTCCCAGTGCTGGTAACGCTGTTACACCGTCAAGAATCTCAGGATCATCAGCCAATGGTCCAGCTGGATCGCGAATTCCGAAAACTCCAACCACCGCCAGATCGATCTCGTCAATGAGCAATGCTAGACCAGAATTCATTGTGGATCCAACTGCTGACGGCGAAGAGTTTGAGACTTATTAAGTATCTTTATTGTCTTTTATAGTCATTATCAATCTTTCCCTCTTTCCTTATTTTAATTCTCGTTTGAACTGGAGTGAATAAAATGCAAACTACAACCCCCAGGGAACACTATAAGGAATAATTGATGGGAGAGGTGTAAATGACACCGAGTATTGTGTGGTAAAGTCGCTTAATTTCTCTCGTTATGTGTGTGTGTATGTGTGTGTGTGTATGTGTGTTTTCTTTTTTGTAAGGGGTTTTCTCAGCGACCGAAACCGTAACCTCTCATCAAAACACAACCAACAACCAACAACAACAGCCAACAACCAACAGTGCTCGAACATGACACACGATCTGACGGCTCTGAAGAAGCTCAAGGTTGGCGAGCTGCGCGATCTGTGCACTGCAGCTGGTCTGGACACGGCTGGTAAGAAGGAGGATCTCGTTACGCGCCTTCACGAGCACAATCAGAAGCAGACTGCAGTCTCTGCTGCCTCACCAAAGGCTGCTGATGCTGTTGCGGCAGCTGCTTCTACTGCTACTGCTACTGCTTCCGCTCCAGCTACCGAAGCCAAACCAGTCGACATGGCGGCTGATGCTACAACTATTGCTGGCAAAGTAGATGAAGCATTGGCAGATATTGTTGTCGATACCAAGCCACAGCATCAGTCAGAATTGGAAGCATCGTGGGAGATTAAAGAAGGCGACGACGAAGAGACCAAAAAGAAGAAGGAGCGTGCAAAGCGATTCGGCACCAAGTATATTCCATCAGCTCCACTTTCATCGGCAGGCCAGTCAAAGAAGACGAAGAAGGAGGACGATAAACCAAAAACACCAGAGGAGGAAGCCGCAGCAAAGGCACTCGATGAGAAGAAGCAGGCTCGCTTGGCTCGATTTGGAGAAGCCACGGTGCAGTCATCAAGCGAACTTGCACAGAAGCCACGTCGTCAGGGCGGCCATGGTGGACATGGTGGACATGGTGGACATGGAGGACATGGTCACGGTGGTGGCCGTCATAGAGGTGGAGATCGGAAGCACGGTCGCGATAATGATGAGGCGGCAAACAACTCGACAAAGCGTGTTGCACGCGATGGACAGCGCGGCGGCAATGGAGGAGGAGGTGGTGGTGGTGGTCGCCGTGATGAACACCGCGGCGGAAACAAGCGGGAACAGAAGCCAGTGCAGCTGAGTGCAGAGGAACAAGCACAGCGCGAGGCTCGTATGAAGCGATTTGGCAACCAACCGGCTGCTAAATAAGTGAATAAATGCCTTCCTGACAAGTGTACATCTGCATTTTATGATTTTCTTTTATCATCCTGGTCTTTTAATACCAATGTCGTTTTATACCCACATTGTTGTTGTTGTTGTTGTTGTTGTTGTTGTTGTTGTTGTTGTTGTTGCTGTTGCTGCTGTTGATCCAATGAGGCATGTTGTGAATGTCGTCCGCAGCAAACTTTTGGATTCCCCGCCTTTTGTTTTGTTTCTGAAGTGTTTTTTCTTTTTGAATCAAACTGAGAACAAGAACAAGAACAAGAAATGAACGAAAGCATCTCTGTTGTCGGCAGTGCACCGATTGGTAGACTGCCGCTGGCGTTCCAGCAGCGTGCGTTTGAAGAGCTGATCGAAGAGGATGGCTTGCTCGTTCTCGGCCGTGGTCTCGGTTTGCAGCAGATTCTTGTTCACATGCTTCGGTGCTACTCTGATCCACGCGTGCTTGTTTTGCTGTTGAATGTCCAGTCTGAAGAACTTGCCATTCTTCGATCACACGTTCCGTCGCTTTCAGTTATAGTGGGAGAGACTTCAGCAGCAGAGCGGAATCGATTGTATAAACAGGGTGGAGTAATATCAATATCATCTCAAATCTTTATATTGGATTTACTAACAAAGAGAGCACCTACTCATCTAATTACTGGAATAATTATAGCCAATGCACATAGAATTGGCAGTGATTCAACAGAGGCTTTTATAGTTAGAATGCTGAGAGAAGAGCACGACCACGCATTCATTAAGGCATTGAGCGATAGTCCAGAAGCTATTGCAGCTGGCTCAACTGGCGGTCCCAGCCAAAGAAATGGATTTGCGCCATTGGAGAAGCTACTTAAGGTGCTGCATTTGAGACATGCCTATTTATGGCCGAGATTTAGAGTGGAAGTTAGTGATGTCTTAGATAGTCATAGTCATAGCAGTGGTAGTGGTGGTGGTGGTAGTAATCAGTCGGTGGATGTAGTGGAGCTGAGACAGCCAATTAGTGAATCAATGAAGTTGGCTCAGAGTGCAGCAATGGAATGTATTCAAATGTGTTTGGCAGAGATTAGAAAAGTGAGCAGAATCAATGATGCGAGTGAACTAACTGTTGAAAATTCATTAATATCAGCATTTGATGACATGTTAATGGCTCAGCTGACTAACTTGTGGCACAGAGTAGGCATTAAGACGAGAAGATTAATGGATGACATCAAATTACTGCGTAGAATCATTGCTAGCATAGGCTCACTGGATTGCATTAATTTGCTGGAACAGATGGAAACTATAATGGCTGGTAATAAATTGACATTTGATACACCTGCGTTTAAAATGGTTAATGCTCTAAATTTGAGTCCGTGGCTATCTTCTGACGCTGGCAATGTGTTGTATTCTGTTATTAAAGCTAGAGTTTATAAGAAAAGGAAGCAGTCAGAGCCAATTAATTATGCACTGCAAGATAGAGGATTGCCTCAGAATATTGCGTTGGTGTTAGAAACCCAGCCCAAGTGGAGACTATTGCGTGATGTTATCGACGAAGTCAGACAAACTATGAGATCTCACCCCGTGTCAGCTACAGCTAACCCCAGTGGTAGAAACAACAGTAGAAAGGGCAAAGGTAAAGCAAAGGGAGGAAGTGCCACATCGTCAACCACAGCAGCCGGTGTAAATAGTGACTCAAAGTCAGCCATGATTGAGGCAGTGAAAAGGTTCCACGCAATGATGCTAGAGACGCCTTCGCTAAAGACTCCTGCTGCAGCCATCATCAGTGAACGCATTCGTGATATGGAGGCTTCTGCAGAGAACCGTAACAGCAGTATTGATGATGAAGCGGATATGTTTGACTTGGCCTCGGATTTAGACTTAGGTTTGGATATGGGCTATCAGCGTCGTAATCGCGTCAGAAATAATGGGAATACAAATAATGAGCGTATAATGGTCATGGTAGCTACGTACAGATCGCTCAGGCTAATTGGACGAATGTTGGCATCTGCTCAAGGCATAGATGGCCCTCGTATACTAGAGGAGTGCTCAGTTGACAGCATTACTCAGCAACAGCAGCAGCAGCAGTCTAACAATGGAGTGCAGATTAAGACAGAAAGGGGAAATGATGATTTGTTAGATGAAGATGAAAAGCCAGGATTCCCCGAATTTATGGTTCGTAATTTGCGCAATTTCTTTGTATGGAGAGGAAATGTAAATAAACTACAGCAATACATTCCTGCATATGGAGCAGCAGCTCGAACAGGAACAGGCGTAATCACTTCTGAACAATTGGTGGAGTTAACCACGGAAGCTGGAGCTGAAGGCGATGTCAAACTACTGATTCAATCTTTACAAGAAAAGAAAAGTCAGCAACAGCAACAGCAACATCAACAGCATCAACAGCAATCACAGTCCCAAGGGGGAGGCAGGTGTGGTCCAAAGAGAGGAAATCAGCCTCCAAACAAGCGTCGTAGAATGCGTGGTGGATTATCTTCGTCACAATCTTCAACAGCTCAGATATCAGGCACTGGTCCATCTCAGGTTATTGAGTTGGATGACGAGGATGGGCTTGATCCATTTGCAAGCTCTTCGTTAGTAACCGAGCTTGGACCAGACAGTCTCTCCATTGAGCTCGATGCACAGGCTGGACTAGCTCCATCCTCAGCAGCTGCCTCTACATCAGCCACCAGCACTCGTATGGTGACCGATGCACTGTTGGAAGATGCAGAGATGTTACCAGATGATATAGACATTCTCACATACTACGATTCACTGGTTCCATTGTATCTAGAAATTGTTCAACCAAGATTTATTATAATGTACGATCCGTCGCCCACATTTGTGAGACAAGTTGAAGTATATAAAGCAATGCATCCAGAGTGTTCAGTTAGATTGTATTTTATGGTTTACGATAACTCAGTTGAAGAGCAGCAGTATCTAACCACAATCAGAAGAGAAAAGGATTCTTTTGAAAAGTTAATTCATGAAAAGTCAGTAATGGTTATTCCCATCCCGCCCAAACGAGACTCCATCAATAGCACAACAATCTCCACAGATGCCATGAATACAAGCGACGAATTCCTGAGGACTCTCAACACTCGTATCGCTGGTGGCGGTGCAACCTCTTCTACCGCAGCATCTCGAATGCTATCTGTAACTAACGAGCAGCCTCGCATCATTGTCGATACCCGTGATTTCCGCTCTGCTCTGCCCGCTCTGTTGCACATGGAAGGCAGATTCCAGGTGATTCCTCGCACACTTCGAGTTGGCGATTATATTCTCACTCCAGATATCTGTGTAGAGCGCAAATCGCTCCCTGATTTGATTGCATCTCTCCAGTCTGGCCATCTGTATGATCAGTGCACCGCAATGTGCAGATATTACCGCACTCCCGTTCTGCTTATCGAGTTTGATCATCGCAAAGAGTTTGGACTGCGTGGATTCAGCGAAGTAATCCGTGGTGAAATCAGCGAAAATGACTTGACGAGTCGACTGTGTATGCTGATGTTGAGTTTCCCACAGCTGCGTATCCTGTGGAGTGCAATGCCAAGCGAGACTGTTGTTTTGTTCGAGTACTTGAAACGGGATAAACTGGAGCCAGAGGCTGATGAAGCGGCGGCGATTGGGATGGATGATCGATCGATGACGGCTTCACTGAGATCGACTGGAGGCAGTACGGCAAGTTCGATTGATTCAATGACTGGCGAAACCATTGTGAACATTACACCCGAAGAGGTACTGCGCAGCATGCCTGGTGTCACAAACCACAACTACCAGCTGCTGACGAGTCGATTCGAAGACTTGAGATCGCTGTGTGACGCGACTGAGGAGACACTGGTTGAGATCCTGGGCAAAGAGAATGGGGAGAAGCTGTTCAAGTTCATTAACACTAGCAATGCATCCAAGGCAACACCCGCCTTTCTTTAGAGTAGCTGCTGATTAAAAATAAACAATAAAGTGGGGCCACAATGACCTACCCACCCACTCTCACACACATACACACTCACTCACTATCTCACTCACTATCTCACTCTCTCCCCCTGTGTTTGCCCTGAAGTCAAAACAAAAGTAGTATACTCCTTAATTAAGATGGTTCGTATTGACCACCCTATCGCATCACAATACGTGCCACCAGTGCAGTTCACACACTCGATACTGACTGGGAGAATTTCATATCATACGAGACTGGTGTGCCTCTTGTCCCTCCCCCATCTGGCTGCTTCAATACTACAGAGCTTCTGCCTTCTCCCCCCCTTTCCCACTCCAACCGTGCTCCCCCACTCCACATTTATCTCTCTATATTCGCTCTTCAATCAAGTAGTCTGCTGCCTATCACACCGTACCTTTTTGCCTCATCAAAACGACTGCAACAACCCTCTTGAACTATTCACCTGACTACAATGGAGTTGATTACGATGACCCCCAAGGAGAAGCAGAGAATGATGCGCAAAATCAACTTGCATATTTTGCCACTGCTGTTCCTTCTGTACTGCTTCAGCTTCCTCGACCGCACAGCCACCGGTGCCGCACGCGTCTATGGCCTCGAAAATGATATTGGAATCACCTCTGCTCAGTTTGGCTGGACGCTCTCCATCTTCTTTGTGACATATGTGCTGTTCGAGATACCCGGCAATCTGTGCCTCAAGCGGTTCTCGCCAAGACGCTGGCTGTCCTTCATCACGCTTGGCTGGGGTGCAGCATCACTGGGCATTGCGTTCTCCAACAACTTTGCGACGCTGATGACTACGCGTGCATTACTGGGGCTATTCGAATCGTCAATGTTTCCAGGCTCAATAATGTACTTGACGTATTGGTATCGCCCTGAAGAGCGTGCCACTGCTATTGCGAGATTTGCGTGCGCTGCTCCAATCTCTGGGTTTATTGGTGGCTTAACGGCATATGGTGCAGGCCATATTCATGCATTTGGCTGGGAGCCGTGGCGCCACGTTATCTTGATTCAAAGCGCACCGACGTTGTTGCTGGGAGTGATTGTGTACTTTATGCTGCCGAACGAACCCGCCACTGCGACATTTTTGACAGACAAAGAGCGAGTGTATGCAGTGCGCCGGCTGCAGCCTGGATTTACCGAGTCTATGCCGAGCAGCGATGATGGAGATTCAACGGTCCTTCGAGGTGATGAATTGGCTGTCGAGAGCAAGCTGCCACCAGCGACGTATCCACCACCACCACCACCATTGCCACCATTACAGCCGTCCTCTGTGAATGTAGTTGGTCCAGAGATGTCACTTACCAGTGAGTCTCCAAAGTCTGCAGCAATCGCAACCTCAGTTGATATTGACAAAGCATCGGCCATGCAGTCAACAACGTCACTTGTTCAGCAAAAGCCGCTCTCCAAGGCACGCGCCGCCGAGATTCTCAAGCAGGAAATGTGGGCGACGTTCTTTTGTGGCTACAACTTGGCCTTTGCTACTCAATCCTTCTGTTTCGGCACAGTTGGATATGCAATGAGTTTGTTGATGCCCACAGTGCTGTCTCACATGGGCTTCGATGGGTTAACGGTCCAGCTGCTTACGCTACCATCTCATATCATCAGTTTTACACTTGTCAATGTTGTATCGTGGAACAGTGATCGTACCGGTGACCGCAGCAAACACGTCATGGTGGCAGCTGCTATCAGCGCCATCTTCTTCATGGCACTGGGCATCATTGGAGATCAAGTTCGTTGGGTTCGTTACGGATTCCTGATTATAGCCGCCATTCCATTAAACAGTGCTTCTCCGGCTCATCTTGCGTGGAATGTCAATTCCAATGCTCGCAGCACAACTCTACCAGCATCAGCACCAGCTGCCGAACACGAAGAGGCCATCAAGATCCGCATGGCAACCGTTACAGCAATGTTACCAATGGCATCTAACATTGGAGGCATCGTCGCCGGCCAGCTATTCCCTGCGCATGATGCACCTGCATATCGCATGTCGAACTTCATCTTGTTTGGGTTGCTCATTGTACATGTAGTCATTTCTGTTGGACTACGCGTGTACTTCAAGTATGCAAACCAGCGTCTGGCTCGTTTATCCAACGGCACCAGTTTGTGGCAGTTCCCTCTTTGAAACTTCCTTCCTTCCTTCCTTCCTTCCTTCCGTTTTAACAATCCCTCTCCCTATTCCTAACCTTTGATAGGTTTTAGCATCTTTGTGCGACACTCGAGACAAGTCACATATGCTACAACGTGGACACTGACCAACGGAGGCATCACATAACAAAACAAACAAACAAACAAACAAGAGAGCTCGGCCCCGCTCATGCACACTGTGTCGATCACATTTTGAATGTCACCTATGTTCACTTCCCCCGCTGACAAGAACAAACTGCCCACTCTTTTTGTTTTTGTTTTTGTTTTTTTCTTTGCTTTTGCTTTTGCTTTTGCTCTTGCTTTTGCTGTGTTGTTTATTTTTTGTTTTTGTTCTGTTTGTTGTGCAATCAAGACATACTGCAGTTGCGATGGGCTTCTTTAGACGGCTGTCGATATCCATCAAGCGCTGTGTACGAGCGTGTGGATCGTTCTGCAGCGAGTGCTGTCAACCACTGAACACTGCCACTGAAGCACGCGGTTCATCCAGCTCTGGGGATCACAGCAGCTCAGACCGCTCGACAACTGTAGCAGTTCGAGGACGACCGCGTGGTGCCAGTGTCATTGTCAGTCCTGAGCACCAGCGAACATCAAGCTCACTACGCGCCAAAGCGACTGGGAGGCACAGCACCAGCGACGACACAGAACCATCACGACAGCGACTGTTTAAAGGGTTTGCGGATGGTTCGAGCAGTAATGATGATTCTGAGCCATTGTTGTTGCCACCGAAACCAAAGGACGCATCAAAGAGACATTCGATGGTTGCACCTATTGTTCTCGGACCTGATGGATTGCCATTGATGCGACAGAAGCCAGGCAAAGCCGAACTGTATCCAGTAACACTGGACGATTTGGCCTCCGAATTTGCAACGTCCAACAACAGCGCGGGGGTAACACCGCGACCGGCAGTGACATCGACGTCAAGAACTTCAGATGTGAATAATCGTGCATATGAGCGAGCTCGTAGAGGTGCAGGGCGGTTATCTTGGGGACTCAAGCCACGCGATGAAGAAGATAGACGAGTTGTATCGGAGCGATGGGATGATGATTTTGAATGGCAGCCAATTGTGCCAAGCACAGTACCTGAAGAATCTAGTCCAGCTCCAGCTCCAGCTCCAGTTCCAGTTTCACTAATCATTCCAACATCAATTGCAGTGAAGCAGGAAGCCGTTGGTGGCCAGCTGGAGCTATTGGCAACATTGCGTGAATCAGCAGATAGGCTTTCGCAGCTTCGCCCAACAGTTCAGAGACTGTTGACGTGTTCAGCAACGACTAACCAGAAACTTAATGGACAATCGAATGGTCGGCCAGAGTCTCGGTCAAGTGTGCAGCTACTCCGTGAGAACCTGCGTAAGGATTGGGCTGAAGCAGATCGCCTTGTCAATCTCATCAATGCCACCAATATTGATCATACACCGGAGACAATGCCATCTCTGCTGGCGCCTTATGCCCGTGATCCAACCCTTGCATCCACGCCGCCACCATCTCTCACACCTGACGTCGCCATTCCGGCTCATCTGACCGATATTAACTCAAAGTTATTATCATCGGTTGATGACGACCAGTTTGACTTTGCTGACATTCCACCACTGCATCCAGATACACATCCGGGCCGAGTCACTTTTACTGCTGATTCTCTTGCCCCGCTTGCTGCCCATGCATTACGTATTACATCCTGGGTCGATCGGGATGTTCGGATTCTACAGCGCTCGTTAAAAGATGTCATTGACTCATAAACAGGCCCTCACCCACCCGTCCACCCACTCACTCACCTCTACTCCCCTCTATCTCTTCTGTCTCTGACTGTGTGTCCTCCGACTGCATCCTATTCTATTCTATCACCATCCCCCCCATTGTCCCCCTTCTTTTTTTTTTTTTTGCTTCCAAGGTCATGTATATGATAGCCTCAATCTTATTAGCTGGTTAGTCATAGGGTGTTTCGGCGAAATGCGAGGAGCATTGACAACAGCGACAGGGCGGCAACGGACCACGACGAATAGTCATAAAGCCTGTCCAATGTCCCTTCTACGGGGAGCTAGCCGACCTGCTGTTCTCCTTCTTCGCAATCTGTGACCAATTTTTTTTCTTACACTTACATACTTTGCTTGTCGTCAGCTAGATCAACTCGCCCTAATGATGCTCTCGCGCCAGCTGGTATGTGGAGTGCTGCCGTCGCATGGACGATAGTCAAAGGAGTGAGATCTCCCTTCTACTGCTTCTGTCTCGCTACGAAAGTTAGTCACTAACAACAAGAACAATAACAACCCTTGTTTGCCTTTGTTTGCATGACTGTTGCCCAGCTTGCTCACGGTGCCAAAGTCCTTGAGCGCACCACTGCTGCTACTTGTAGTATTCGTCGCCTCGCCTCGACTGCTGCCGCGGCTTCAGAGAGCCCAGTCTCTCCGTCAACTTCTAGTGTACTGAAGCATGCCGACAGCCAGGTATCTGCAGCCGCGCGCGAAGCGATCGATCGTCAGTCCAAATACCTCATCAACACCTATTCTCGTCCACCATTGATGCTCGTTAAGGGCAGCGGCTCTCGCGTCACCGATGCCGACGGCCGCACTTTTCTCGACTTCACCGCTGGCATCGCCGTGAACGCTCTCGGCCACGCTGACGAGGGTGTTACCCGCGTCATTACCGAGCAAGCCAGCACTCTTGGCCACATTTCCAACCTTTATTATAACGAATGGGCTGGCAACTTGGCTGAGGCGCTTGTTGAAGTTACAAACGCATCTGGCGACGCCTTTGTGGCCGATAAGGTGTTCTTCTCAAACAGCGGTACTGAAGCGAATGAGGGTGCGCTGAAGTTTGCGCGCAAGTTTGCCAAGTACACGAAGCCAGATGCGAAGGACAAGTACGAAGTTGTGTGCTTTACGGGTGCGTTCCACGGCCGTACCATGGGTGCTTTGACGGCAACTGCCACTCCAAAGTATCGTGAGCCGTTTGAGCCACTCATTCCCGGATTCAGCCGCGTCAACTACAATGACATCGATGCAGCTACTGCTGCAATTACGGAGCGTACCTGCGCTGTGATTTTGGAGCCAATTCAAGGCGAAGGCGGTGTGAGCGTTGCAACTCCAGAGTTTTTGCTTGCGCTGCGTCAAAAGTGTGACGAGGTTGGAGCTGTGCTCATCTTTGACGAAATCCAATGCGGTCTTGGCCGCACTGGCAAGCTGTGGGGCTTCCAGCACGCTGCCGAGGTCAATGGTGTTGCTCCAGACATCATCACATCTGCCAAGCCACTCGCTAACGGCTTCCCTATTGGCGCCATCGTCACCAACAAGAAGGTTGCCGATGTAATCAAGATTGGCGATCATGGTACCACTTTCGGAGGAAGCCCACTTGCGTGCCGTGTTGGCCACCATGTCTTCTCTCGCATCTCTAAGCCAACCTTCCTCGAGAAGGTACAGGAGACTGGCGCATATTTGCGTGAAGGTCTTGAGCGTATCACGGCCCCATACCGCGAGAATGGATTGGTGCTGGATGTTCGCGGCAAAGGCTTGATTCTGGGTGTGCAATTTGGCAAGTCTCCGGACCGTTTGGTAGAGTTGGCTCGCGAGCGTGGCCTGCTCATCATTACGGCTGGAGGAAATGTCGTGCGTTTTGTGCCACCACTCACTTTGACTAAGGCGGATATCGATGAGGGCTTGGCCATCTTGGAGAAGGCATTTGCAGTCTATGCTAGCGAAGCATGAGCATGGTTACTGACATAAAAGGATTTGTTAAAGTACTAAAGCAGATTCATCTCAGCGAGGATAATGTCCAGAGGATCGGTGAGGCCAGCGCCGCCGTCGGAGGGCGAGATGGATGGCTCGTTGATCCACGCGGAGAGCAG
>MU602816.1:0-15356 GCA_025201865.1 Ramicandelaber brevisporus | reverse complement strand
CGGACGACAGATGCCTCCAGCTCGGAAATCTTGCGACGGTCAGCATCAGCAGAAGACTCCGCAGCGGCAGCGCACTGTCTCAGACGGGCATTCTCAGCATGCGCTTCGGCCAGCAAATGACGCAAGTCGTTGATTTCTTCTCGAGAATGCTGCAATTCTTGAGCACTCTTGCCGACAGCAGAAGAGGCACCAGCGAGGGATGGGGTTGCCTTGATGCCACAACCGGCTGTGATGTGCTCCTCGCGGAATGAACGGAGGAGAGCCAGCTCGTCTTCAGCTGCCTGCAGCTCTTGTTCAATACTAGCCATTTGCTTTGTCTTAACCTTCTTGTCGTCACCGAGGCGCTGAATCTCGCTGTTGGCTTTGCGGAGAGCGGCACGGTACTGCTCACACTTGGTCAGCAAGTCGTGGATGCCGTTGGTAGAGCGATTGCTGTTGACAATTTGCTCAAGATGGAAGACGCGCAGACGCAGGTCAAAGTTCTCGTGTTCGAGCTTGGATGCGTGGTCAGCTTGCTTGCGGGCAACAACAGTAGTAGTAGTAGTATTAGGTGTAGCAGCAGCAGCAGTGGCAGCAGCAGCGGTGGTGGTGTTGTTGTTAATTGGGTCTTGATGAATATCGGCAACAGTTTTGCGGCGCAGATGGACGGCACGATGAGAGAGAGAAGTATCGATGCGAGGAGAGAAGGAGGATGTGGTAGAAGTTGATGAGATGGATGATGAGATTGAAGGACGGGTGGGAAGTGAGAAGGAGGAGAAGTTGTTGTCATCAGAAGAATACTGGCTGCCAGCAACAGCGGCAGCAGCAACGAGAATAGCAGTGTCGGCGTCCAGACCGAGGCGATGACAATGACGGTTGTTATCGCTCCAGGCGCTAGCGGAAGAAGAAGCACGATCTTTGAGAGAGATCGGAGCCATGTCAATGGAAGAAGAGTAGAAACGAGGATGTTGGAACTGCTTCATGAGGATGGAGATACAGCGAGTAAGAGATAGAGTGTGTGGTAGAGTGATGAAGTGTGATGGGGTGAGTGATAGTGAGAGTGAGAGAGAAAGAGCGAGAAGTATAGAACAGCCGCACAGCGATCCAAGAGGTGAGTTGGTGATTAACAAGAAGAGCGACAATGTCGATTAGAGAAGGTGAAGTTGGGTGGTGATAGTGGTGGTGTTGGTGATGATGATGATGATGCTGAAGAGCAAAGATGGATAGCGAGATAGGTTGAGAGATATCGAGATCTTGAAATGTGATTGACGATGAAAGATCATGAAAGGATTGGCGAAAAGATCCAAGGTTTGCAGCTCGATTGTTTTATGTATGATTTGCAAGCAAGCAAGTAAACAAGCAAGAGAAGTAAGAGAAGAAAGAATGTAAGCAGACAATCAGTCAATCAAGCAAGCACTACCACGAACGATCTGCGAAAGGACTGATTGTAGTACAACAGTATCTTGAAAATGTGAATCAACCCATTTTTTTTTTAGTAATACACTCACGTCAGGGCCAAAGTTGTACCCTTCTCCCACTCCAATTAATCAATACAATCAGGAGGGTTCTGGGACTTCGCACGAGAATCTGGTAGTTGAGTAGCAGGCAGGAACTATTTTGGAAGTAGGCCAACACAAGGGAGGTAAATTAGTCTCTACTCTCGCTAACCGTGAGGAGTAAAGCAAGTGAATCACAAAGAACCTTTCCTACTACTACTACCACCACCCTCACCCCACTCGCCCATTGACAATACACACACTGATGCGCCACTACTAACAATCTTAGGATTGTTTGATGGGTTGTTCCCACTGCTGAGAACAGCTTGATATAATACATATTCATCCTGTTTAAGAAAAAAGAAAAACACAAAACATTAAACACAAACCTCTCACGCACGCACACGCACGCATTTTTCAGTATTAATAAACAAAGGGGTTTGTAATGTGGAGAAGACACTCACAATCGCTGTAGTGGGTCTTTGAACACTTTTCCTTGCAAAGTTCAGATTCGAACGTGTGTCCGCAGGTGAAGTGAGTGCAGCACATAATATTTTATTCGTGTGTTGTTGTTGTTTGTGTATTAATTGCGATGTGCAGGCTGTGAGTGGATTGTGGGAGACGAAGCGAAATGAGACGAAAATGAGACGTGCTGATCATTGCTAATTTGTGTGTACAAGTATCAAATCCATGACGCTGGAAACAAAGAATGGGCATACAGAGAGATATGAGTCTATAGTTTACCAAGAGATGGTGTCATTGAGCAATCGAGAAACAGCACTTGTTCCTTGTCAATTAACAAGGGGACAAAGTATGTTGCAACGAGAAACACTTTCTGAATAGCGGACTCTTGATAATGAACTGAATTGCACTATTGTTGAAACGATGCTTTCCAAGCTAAGGGTTCTTTTCTATATTTTTTACCTTTGTCCTGCTCTGAATAATCTTGTGCCTATAGAGCCGGAGCCGTCATGCCTTGACGGTATAAATGCACTAAAAGAGCAAACTTAATTTTTGGAATGAAATCGACAGTATTTGAGGTATAATTGTCATGCAAAGAGTGGCGTGCACATCAAACTTAGCGCTCTTTGGCAGCACAGCCGAGCGGTGTGACATGTTGGATGCAAGATGGCTCCTAATGTGCGTCTAACGATCCTGCATGTATTGCATCAAGGATGCGCCACATTGGTTTGTGAGATGTTCCTGGATTGGCCAGCTAAATTTATTCACCCTCTCTCTATTGTTATCGCCGGCTCTCGTGGCTGCTGTTTTTGTTGTTCTTGTTGCTCTTGTTGTTGTTGTTCCCAGTCGGCTTTGACCTGCGATCGGTCACGTACCACCAGTCCTTCCCTCTTCCCCCTTCCTTTTGTCGCAAAAGCTTCCCAGCTGCAACAAGCTTCATTCTTTGCAACTCTTCTCTGCTTCGAAGATGCCAGACAGTTTGCCGCTCGTAGAGGTCGCAGCAACAGCAGCAGCAGCAGGGTCGTCTTCGTACCATCTCAAGACTGAAGATGAAGTCCTCTCTGACGATAGCGCATCTCCACCGCTTCGTCCGCGCAAGTCCAGCAGTAACAGTAGCCGGTTATCGGTGTGGTTCATTGCGTTACTCTGTTTCGTATCGCTAGGCTGTTTCATCGGAACCTATGAACTGCTTGTGCGACCTCTTCTCAATCCATCATCATCGTTATCACCAAATGGCTCATCCCAATCACTAGGCGATGAGTATCTCAAACAAATCCGCGAGGAAAAGCAGCGCCGCATCCAAGAGGAGAAGGAGAAAGAGCACAATCGTCAAGTCAGCGAAGAAGCAGAGCGAGCAGCAGCTGAACTGCGTCGAATCCAGCATGAGGAGGCTGAGAATGAACGAGAGCGAAAGCGGCTGCAGCTGGAGTACAAGGTTCCTGCAGTGAGTGGATATGGCAACAAGACCATTGCCCAGCTTGGATATGATAAAGTGGTTGTGCTGTATCATCCGGAGGAGTCTAGATTTGTTGTTAGAGCGCGAAAGCAGTTGCAGTTGCTTCAGATTAATGCAGAGTTTATGCCGTTTATGGATGTGGAGTTGGCTCGGAAGATGTGGGAAACTGCTATTCAGCTGAGCGAGCCACCGGCTGGTGTTGATGCTGCAAACGATGCTGGTCCAAAGTACATTGAAGAAGACAATGAGACTGATGATAATGAGCTTGGTAATGCCACCACTACTAATACTACAGTTAATAAAGAACTCGAGGATGACCATTTGATTTGGCAGATGAGTCATTTTAGAGTGTATGCAACAATGCTGAAAGATCCAGAAGTTAACTCTGTCTTAATCATGGAGGCAGACTTTGATGCAGACTTTGACATTAAGTATCAGCATTTGACCACTACGGAAAAGGGACCAGCAGATTGGGATATTCGTTGGATTGGACATTGTGCTGAAGCTGAAGACTCGTCTCCCACAATTGGCTCTCCGCATCTGCATGTTGCCAGATTCCCAATGTGCACCACTGCCTACGGCATATCCAAAAACGGAATGAACAAAGTGTTGTACTATATCGGTACACCTGCCAGCCACAAACGCACAGGCGTTACACGTGGTGGATTTGTGGGCAGATTGGATACAGCTCTGGCGACGCTGAATGAGCGGAAATTGATTAATGGATACAGCATTGAGCCTCCTCTAGTGGTGAAGAGACGAGACACTCCGGCGTCCAATGACTGGGCCATTGAGAATTGGAAACCTGAACTGCTTAAAGTATCCAAGCTTGAGCTGTCAACAGTTGATCGTCTGGCAATAATGGGCGAAGTATAGTTTAAACTTCTCTTCCTTCTCCTCTTCCTCCAATCTCTCTATCCACTTTTATACCTCTTTTTATTCTGATGAATGCGTCTATCTTTCCAAAAGTATCAAAACAGCAAAACAACAAACAAAACAACAAAAATATACAAAGTAAACAAACAAATAGACAAATCTCCCTTTCCTCCAGACGAAAGATGGGCATCAGCGAAGGTGTGAGCACACTCATCTGCGGTTCAAAGTGGAGAACATTCACAGTGTCGCCCTTGTTTGGACTCACGGCTGATCGCCTCGCTGTGTTTTGCGATCGACTTGGGAAGCAGTTCCAAGAAACACTGGCTATCATGTCGTCCAGCGACGAAGAATCTGTCCAGCTTGATACAGTTAGCACATCGGCCGTTGGTATCAGCAATAGCGATAATAACAACTCATTGCTCATTACAGCCACGTTCACTAGTCGAGCAGCTCGGAAAGCTCTCAAGCCGCTTAATCTACTATTCGTAAAGTCGCCAGTATCAGCTGATGAAGAAGCAGATTATAGCGACCATTTGACTGGCCTTGCAGCACGATATCCATTGATGCTAGTGAGTGTGCCGGCGTTCCCTGCCAAGACGGGCTGTAAAGCAGCCGAATTGCTCGCGGTTGCACTGGACTTGATTGAACAGGAATTCTCAGCAACGATCCGCTTGTTTGAGCCGTCAAACGAGGATATGAACGATGTACTGCTGTGGTGGTGCCAGCATTGTGCGGAAGGTGAGGCGGTAGGCGACAACCAAGCCTCATGGTCGTTTAGAATGCCTGCAGACATTGAGGGAGTTGGATTAATGAACATAAGTCTCCCGCTTGCTGAGACGATGACATGGTACAGAGCTGCTCGCAAAGTGTCGCCCGAGCTGGACTTGATGTCATTTATTAGAGAGCACATTGCGCGGTCTACTCACATTGATTCGTCCAAGCTGCGTCTTCAGCAATTCTCAACATCTTCGCTGGACATTTCTGCTGCATCGAGCAGGATACAAGTGCTTCAGATGCTGCCCTCGTCGGTTGTGAGTGACTTGATACAGAGGATATCGCAAATGTGCTCCAATCAATCTCGATGGAAGCAGTATTAATTAAACAAAAGAACAGAGTAAAAGTCTTGCACCGTTATATTAGATTTATTAGTACTCGTCTCTCGGGGAGTTATACGATCGATTTCCAAATTAGGAAATCTCATGCGGCTCGCTGACTCTCTCTCTCTACTTCTCTCTATTTCTCTCTCTGTCCGCCTTTCGATATACCTTGTCTCTGTGTGCCAATGTCGATGTCCGCCGTCGCCGTGCCGTTCGTTGGCCTTGTACCCACTACGAGGTCCCTGTTTCTCTTTTTCTTCTTGCGCTCGTTCTTTTTCCCTCTCGGCCACTGCCCCCTCCTCCTCCGCCTCCGCCTCTTCCTTCTTCCTTCTTCGTCCTCGTCCTTGACTCGCGCAATAGTGAGGTATACCTTTCAGTAATCCACTTGCGCACACCAGCAATCTAGCAAGTTTTGTTATCCCCTCTCTTTCACCTTTGCTCTCTTTATCTCACTCACTCTTGTTCACTCTTCTCTCTCTCTTTCTGTGTAGGTGGGCTTTCTCTCTGTCGTTCGTCTTTCCCTTTCTTTGTTGAAATCAAGTAGTCATAACTAGCAGCAACAACAGTAGCAATAGACAGCAATAGACAGTAGTAACAGGCAGTGTTAACAGACAGTAGTAGCAGCAACAGCAACAGCAACAGCAGAAACAGACAGTAGTAACAGACAGTGGAATCGAGCCAGCTGTAATCTCTCTTATTGTTACAAAGATGGCCACACCAGGACCGATTGTATTCCGTCGTCGAGGCACTTCCCAGGCAGGCTTTGCTGGAAGTGGAGTGAACGACTTGCCACCACCAACGCCAACCACCTCAACCAGCACTCTGGTCTCCCAGCAGTCTTCAACTCAAGCAGGACAGCCAGCACTGAATGCGCGTCCATCACCAGCAGCATCCATTTACCAATCCAGCTTGCGACTGATTGACCGATTAATCTGTGTTCCCAACTTTGAACCATTTTTGGAGGCGGCTCAGCAGAGCGAAGGTGGAAATGACAATGCAGCACTGAGAGATCCTACAAAGCTGCTGTGGACTGTGTTTCGCCAGGGAAACAGCTTATGCGTGCTATTCAATGCGCTGCGTCCATCTGAGCCAATTCCAGATTCGCTGGATGGAGAGAAATCACTTGCAAATGCACAAAAGAAGGCAGTCTATTTGTTTGTATCAGCTTGCAAAACTCAGCACATTGTAGCTGATGAGGATTTGTTTACAATCACTGATTTGTATAAAGACGATACAAACTCTTTTGTGCGTGTGATGAAGACAGTGTCTCTTGTGCTGGATGAAATTGACAGACGTGGATATATGCTAGCTAGCAACGCTACGCGCAGCAAGTCAATTAGATTCTCAGAGATGGCAGCAGTGCGCGCACCAGTTGACAATAGAGACAGATTGGTTGCAGAATTGCTAGACACTGAGCGTAAATATGTGGCTGATTTGGAAAGATTACAGAGTTACATGATTGAGTTGCAGCAATCGCATTTGGTGTCCAATGAAACCGTCAGATTCTTGTTTGCTAATTTGAACTCGCTGGTTGATTTCCAAAGACGCTTTTTGATTGGTGTAGAAGCCAACGCTCATTTACCCCCAGATGACCAAAGATTTGGTGCATTGTTTGTGCAAATGGAAGATGGCTTCAGTGTATACGAGCCGTATTGTGCCAACCATAAAAGAGCATCTGACCTGGCAGTGGCTGAACGAGGCAACTTGGCGGCATTGTCGCATGTATTGGATCCTAACTTTGAACTGCCATCGTTTTTAATCAAGCCGGTTCAGAGAGTTTGCAGATATCCTCTTATCCTCTCTGACTTAATCAAGTATTGCAAAGATAAGGATCCATCGATTGTAACTGATTTGGAGGATGGAAACTCGGCCATTAAAAGAGTAGTGAAGAGAGTCAATGAAACGCGCCGTAAAGAAGAAAATTATCATCTGGTTAAGGATTTGGAGGGCAGAGTTGATGACTGGAAGGGCTATACTCTTAAGGATTTGGGTGAATTGCATTTGCATGAAAAGTTTGTAATGTCAACTGGTGACTTGGAGCGTGAGATGCTGATTTATTTGTTTGATAATATACTCATTTGCTGCAAAGAATCTGATAAAAACGCCAATAACAACACTCAGCGACGCAATACCACTACTAATAGAACTGGCAAAGGAAATAGAGACAATAGAGACGGCAAAGATAACCTGCCGAGACTTACCCTTAAGGGAAGAATCTTCTTGCACAGCATTCGTCGTATCGTTAATACATCCGAAAATGGACAGTTTAGATTAACTCTCTACTGGCTAGATGTAATGATGGAGAACTTCAGCTTGAAATTACGAAATGAAGAACAGCTCAACCAGTGGCATTCAGTTCTCACAGACTTGATTGCAGAGGCTCAACGCAAGAACTATGAGCACATGCAGCAGCAGACGCAGCAGGCTCAGCCAATGAGAGAGCTTAATGAAGCTCAACTGTTGCAATCCCAGCAGCTTCAGATGCACATGATTGGCGTCGGTAATGAACCAGGTCGCTATGATATGAACTTTGATCCATCTGGCTGGCCTACTGACGGCCGAATGCAAAATAACAATGGCTTCTTTGATCAGGACGCTGACGAGATCCAGAACATGGTTGATATGTCTTACTTTAACGCCACTGGCCAACTTCAACCACCTCAGTCTCAGCAGCCGCAGCAGCAACAGCAACAGCAGCAGTCCGCCATGAACGGCTTAACTGCCCAGATGGATCGCTCGCTCTCGCTCAACACCAACGCACCAATGCCTCAAGGTGCAGGTACTCCACGCATGGCTCGCATGCCAAGCTCCAACGCACTCTACCAGGGAACCAGATCCACAAGTGGTCCAGCCACCGGCCCAACCGCCAACTACGGCGTGTATCCAACCCAACCCCAGCCAGTTCCACAGCTCCCACCAGCAGCCGTGCCCCAGCAGCAGGCCGCATATGCCAAGCAGCAACTTGCTCCAATTGCCACTTCACTGGCCAACCAATACCATCCACAGTTCTCTCCGATCAGCGGCGGAGGCAGCATCATCAATGCAACGCCGACTACTGCCGCTAGTGGTGCAAGCAGTACCATGCACTCTTCGCACTGGGGCAACAGCATCGCCTCGGTTGCATCCCCATCTACTCTTCGTGTCAAGGTTACGTTTGCCAGCGACACGTTCATCCTCATGGTACCCGTTGATATCAACTACATTACTCTTCTCGACAAGGTTGCTCGCAAGGTTAGTCTGTGTGGATTGGCTCAGGAGACGGATGCCGAGATGCAGCTTCGTAAAGGCCAGCTGCGCATGAAGTATCTGGACTCTGAGGGTCACAAGGTGCTGCTGGTGTCTGATGATGACACTGAGCTCGCGATTGAAGATTGCCAAAGCACAGCGCCACCTGGTTCGCTGCCTACTCTCAATCTCTTTGTAGTGTAACAATCTTGATACTCTACAATTCAAACTCTCTTGTTTTTCCTCTCCATCTTTACACTTGTTTTTTTTCTTCTTCTTCTTCTTTGAATGCTACAAGCCTCTCTCACTCTTCTCTTCTCTCTTACTCTCTCTCTCTTTTTTTTTTTATTAAACACTCTAACATCTCCTCTTTCTCATTAATTGCACTGATCAACTGCACTTGCTCTAGACCTCTTCTCCAAATGCTTTTAAGATTCATCTAAACCATTTAACTCATCCAAAGCATCTACGAAACGCTTTTGTTTTTACAGATACTTTTCTTCTTTTATAAATGGAAACATAGGATTTGATTATCATAATTACAGATGAGCCTTCTTATCTTGAGCAGATGCGTAGGCAATGAGATCAACAATCTTGGAGGAGTAGCCAGACTCGTTGTCGTAGAAGGCAACAAGCTTGACGAAGTTCTTGTTCAGGGCAATACCGGCCTTGGCATCGAAGATGGAGGTGCGGGAGTCGCCGTTGAAATCGGTGGAGACAACCTCGTCCTCGGTGTAGCCAACGATGCCGACGAGTGGGCCGGACTCGGAGGCAGCCTTGATGGCAGCCTTGATCTCGTCGTAGGTGGCGGCCTTCTCGAGACGGCAGGTCAGGTCAACAACGGAGACGTTTGGAGTTGGGACACGGAAAGACATGCCGGTGAGCTTGCCGTTCAAGGATGGGATAACCTTGCCGACAGCCTTGGCGGCACCAGTGGAGGCTGGAATGATGTTCTGGCCGGCACCACGGCCGCTGCGCCAGTCCTTGCCGGCTGGGCCGTCGACGGTCTTCTGGGTGGCAGTGACGGCGTGGACGGTGGTCATGAGACCCTCAACAATGCCGAAGTTGTCGTGGACAACCTTGGCGAGTGGGGCAAGGCAGTTGGTGGTGCAGGAGGCGTTGGAGATGACATTCATCTTGGAGCCATCGTATGTCTCGTGGTTGACACCCATGACGAACATTGGAGCATCGGCAGATGGAGCAGAGATGATAACCTTCTTTGCGCCACCCTTCAGGTGGAGACCAGCCTTCTCCTTGGTGGTGAAGACACCGGTGGACTCGACAACCCACTCGGCACCGACGCTGCCCCATGGGATGGAAGCTGGATCGCGCTGAGCAAAGACGGTGATGACATGGCCATCAATGATGAGCTTACCCTTCTGGGTCTCGACGGTGCCCTTGTATGGGCCGTGGGTGGAGTCGTACTTGAAGAGGTAGGCCATGTACTCAACATCGAGGAATGGGTCGTTCAAGGCAACGACTTCAACACCGCGCGGGCTGGCGAGAGCAGAGCGCAGAACGAGGCGACCAATGCGACCGAAACCGTTGATACCGACTCTTGTCATTTTGTTTTGTGTGATATGTGTTGTTGCTGCTGCTGTTGTTGTTGTTGTTGTTGTTGTTGCGGCAGTTGTAGATTGACGCGGAGAAATAAGGAAGCAGATGACGGGGAGCGGCAAAAGATAGATAGATACGATATAGCGAAGCAAGAGAAAAGGCAAGAGAAAAAGCAAAGACAGCAAAGACAGCAGCTATAGAGATGAAGCGTCACAGGAGCGAGCGCGTGTTCGGGTCTTCGTTCCGATGTTCTTTGGAGCTCGTGAAACTCCCCGTGAAATAAAGTTTATGTTTACGTTTGCTATGGCGGCTTCCGCAGAACATGAACTCACTCAAATGGAAACGAAGCTGAAGTTTAAAAAACAAAAAAAAAACAGGTGTCTTGTATCGGAGATGTATAACACATCACATGAAGTGAATGTCATTGAATAAAGCGGATGTTGCGGTGGCGGTGCGCATTGAGTGTGCATGTGTGCATTGTGGCAATTGTTGTTAGTGTTGGTGGTGTTAGTGTTGTTTCGTTGTTTTTCCATCGATAGGCCAGGCCTCAGTGTCACATGCTTTCTGACGCCCATCGACAAAGAGAATAATCAGACCATCCATCCCTTGGCATTGTGCACCACATCATCCAACCTTTTATCCCCTTTCACATCCTCCTCCCACCACCAGCAACACCAACAGCAGCAATACCAACTGCATTATCCTTTGGTCAACTCCTTCGCCAGCTTCCCCCTTCCTCCTCCCTCTATTCTTTCTCACACAAACAAACCAAATCTGCCACGACAACAAACTTTGTTAGACCCAGCGGATGTTTGCAGCAGTAGCGACAACAGTGTCTTCATCTGAGCCAGTTTCAGCCACAGCAACAATGTCCAGTACCAATACCAATACCACCACCACCATCAGTTTAAACAGTGGCGCTGTTGACGGCACTAGCAACAGTGGCACCAGCAACAGCAGCAACAGTAGCAGCAGTGGTTTGCTCACTCTTAATTTGAGCGTCCGCCACGATCATCTTCTTGAAGACGCTCGCACTGTAGCCTTGGCGCTATTCCCAGCCTGGACGTCCGATGCCGATGCCGGCCAGCTCGATCTTGTGCAGTGCAAGGACGGTATCACAAACAAGCTCGTTAAGGTCCGCAACACTCGCACTAATGAGTGCATCCTTATTCGGTCGTATGGCCACAACTCCAGTGTGTTGATTGACCGTGGCCAAGAGGTGCGAAACATGCGGACACTGGCCAACTTGGGGCTGTGCCCTCCACTGTATGCCAAGATTCAAGGCGGATTGGTGTATGGATACATTGAAGGACGCGTGGTCGCTGTGCCGGAAATGGCTGACAAACACATTTCGATGCTCATTGCAAAGAAATTGGCAGAGTGGCATACCACTGCTGAGCCGCCAACCATCTCGCCATCTCCATCCGTCCAAGGATCCCCGGCCGTCACCGTTTCTGCCAATGGTAACGGTGCCAGCCTGACTGTTCCAAAGGTTGCCAATGGTATTCATTACGACCAGTTTGGCGCTGGTGGACATCAGTCCAAGTTGTTTGTCACTCTCCGCAAATGGCTCGGCGCAGTTCCTGCCAAGTATGATAACCCACAGAAACAAGCTCTGTTTGCTGCATCTTTCAACGTTGACGAACTGGCTGCTGAGCTCGACATGCTCGAAGAACACCTGGCATCTCTCAACTCTCCAATCGTCTTTTGCCACAACGACTTGCTGAGCGCCAACATCATTTACAATCCGGAGTGCGACCAAGTTGCATTCATTGATTATGAGTACGGCGCCTTTGGTCCGCGCGGATTTGACATTGGCAATCACTTTGCAGAGTATGCTGGATTCGAGTGCGAGTATGACCGTGTTCCAAACCGTCGCCAGCAACTGACCTGGTTATCCACATACTTTGAGGCTGCATACGACCGAAAGCCAGAGAAGAGTGAACTGGAGGCGCTGTTTGTGGAGGCTAACAAGTATCTGCTGGTGTCGCATGTGTACTGGGGATTGTGGGCTCTTGTGCAGGCCAAGCTGTCTGATATTGATTTTGACTACCTCGGATATGCCAAGATGCGGTTTGAAGAGTATCACAATGATCGTGACTTCATTTTGTCTCTCAAAGTCTCCCAATAATTTGCAAATTTATCCTATTGTTCTTATATAATCCATGTCTTTACTAATTTAATGTGTGTCTGTATTCAAATTCATCGTCGAGACACGGCAGTCAGAAGTATGTGTGTGGCATGTGTAGAAGGAGTTTGGATTTTCCAGTTTAACCGCCACATGATGAACAGGAAAGAATACTGTATTGTGCTGCACTGGCTAGCATGACTGATTCAGATTATCTCCACCATCGATGACTCAACTGCATAGTCCTTGAAACCCACTGCATTGATCCTAAAGCTCAAGCGCGTGCGCACTGATAAACGCAGGTGGAGCAAGGGCATGTAAAAATAGGCGAGTGTGAGTACGAAGTCAATTTGAGAATTACAAATTATCGGTTCACGAGGACTGTTTAAAAGTCAGAGTGTGTTCTCGCGCTCTGTTGTTAAAAATATCCAAGAAGGTTAACGACTGTTCGCGTGAGCTGTATCAACTCAACAACTTAACAAACAATGCATGCGCTCGAAATGGCGAGCACTTCTTGAAGTGATATGAAGAGATCAACTGCTCGCTGACAACAACCCTCGTCTCGTTCACACACTTTCATCGCAACCTGCAACATTTTTTCTTGAACCAATGTACTCTTTCATATCACGCCTGTTCACCAGCTTCAGCCAGTTCGTCAAATCTGGCGAGAAGAATGCCCACGATATTAGCGATTCATACTCTCCAGTTCTAAATCCAGACAACAGCAATGCATCAGCCACATCGTATTTTAGTCGTATCATTTCCATCCTTCGTCATACTCCATCACTTCTCATACAAAACACCTCTAGCAGGAACCCTCCTCCAGAAACCAACCAAAACGATCATGTCTCCATACCAGTAGAAGATCAGACTCCAGGAACACACCCAGATACAACAACAGCAACACCTCCTCCAGATACAACAACTGTTTCAGATTTAATGGATGTCATCAACGAGCTCAGCACGATATTAACATCGCAGCATGATATCTCCAAACTCAAATGGGCTCATCCCAAATTCATGAATCAGAAGTACTGTGGATCATTTTTGGATACTGTCAGCGTCGGATTATTACTGTTGCATTATGGAATTTGGAGAACTGAAGATGGTGTTTATGTCAATGTGAAGAATGGAGATGTTGGAACACTACAGCAAGCAATCAGTCACATGCTTCTACTTGCAATAACTACAGATGACGACGAGATTAACTTGCCTGAAGTTACACCATTTTACAAAGCCGGCACTTGTCCAAAAATCCTTGACAGTGCAAAGAGTATTCACAAGAAACTAAGAAGATTTACTCGCACATTGGTGAATGAAATAATAAAAATGAGACCTGGAGTACATTTAAGCAATGAAGAAATCCCAATGCTTGCTCGTGCTGCTACTATGTGCTATATACTGACCAAGAAGAACTCGTCAACTATTATCAAAAGGCTGTTGGAGATCGACCCATGTGCTTATTCGCATTTCACTTTTGTAACCATGCTCGTCGTTAAAATGGATATGGTAGACTCCAACCTCATATATGATACTCTTCCAGATATATTCTTGGATTCTGGAATTAGTTACTTAACACTACTTACTATCCTGGAGAGTATTACTGGTTTTGCTATCGTTCCACGTAATGCACAACAGTGTATTTCACTTGGGAATGCTATCAATTCAAAATGCCTATCGTTTTATAAACGCAAATCGTCGACTCATTTTACAAAATTATTTTCCAAATCAGATACATCAAAAGTTCAGGGCTTTTGGACTATCGACCCTTATGATAACGATAGATTATACTTTCGTAGTTTACGCTGTGATGCGAGTAAACCATGCCCTTTGCGTTGCAATGGTGTGTTTGATTATTTGGAGCCAATGGAAGTCGAAGATGACATCGATACTGAAGATACGACAGATACTCTTATGTTACAAGAACAGCAGGAACAACAGGAACACCTTGAAGAGCAGCAAATGCTTACCCACCCGTCATGCACGGATCTTATGGTTCCAGAGATGTATGCACATAGACTCTTACGACGAGGAAAGTTTGAACTGCGATTTGACTGGCGTATTCTGGCCATCTTCAGCTGCATGGCTGCTATACTCATTGGAATAGTTGTGGGACAGAATATTTTAAGTCAATTCACGTTGAGCATTGACATTCGTCCAGTTCTTATCGTGCTCATAGCAGTGTTTACTGGTTTGGCAAGTGCACTTAATAACTGGTATTGGCCAGACACTACATTCTCTGATTTTGTATCGTGCAGGCGTGCAATCGTTAATTTCAGTGATGCTGCCAGCGCCAAATACGCTTGCGTTGGATGTCAAACAGCTGCACTGTTGGAGTCTCGCGACGAAGTCTCAAGATCAGCCGCCGGTTCTCACGTGAACCTAATTGGTCAGCCACCCAACAATTCAAAAGAGAATGGCATACTCATCGACAGACCTGGGACAACATCGTGCCTTCATCGTGCTGGTTTCTATTTTATCGAGTCATTTTCACCGCTTCCACTTGAGATGTACGTGATTCAACATGTTGTTGAGAAGAATGTCCGCACCTTCACCATCAAACCGTGTGAAGCACTACTCGACTCTGCGCACAACATTCGTGGCAAAATATATTCAGCCAAATTTGGGAAAGCATTCTTTGTTCAAGAGGTCAGCAAAGGCCGTTACGTTGCTGTGGTGGCAGTGGTTGACATCGGACTTCGAGAGTATGGTCGTTTAAAATGGCTAAAAGAGCCTGTCATCGTTGAGGCACGCAGTTCTCCACGTACTCCAGTTCAGGTCATTGGATAACCATTCATTTGCTTTAACTCTTTCAATATTCGCAACATTCTTTTTACCTTCTTAAACTAGCATGCTTATCCTTTTTGTCAAAGAACAAAGAACAAAGGAGACACAATGTCTGATTCCTCTTTTTACAAAAAGGAACACCAAAGCAGGACTGCTTTTTCATCAGTAGTCACTATTTTCACACAGAAAGTGTCTTTGTATCCGATACTTCAGATGGGAGGAACGAGGAGCGATTAGTGCAACTGAAACAAGTGCTGGACGTGAGGTACCAGCTTTCAAGATATAAACTCGGC
>MU602815.1:25414-46946 GCA_025201865.1 Ramicandelaber brevisporus | reverse complement strand
CTGCTGCTTCTGTGGTTGGTCTGGTTTGTCAACCTCGTGTGAATCCTTCAATCCGAAAGCTGATCTGCAACTGAATCTTGCCCGACATGAACGTCTTGGTGTACTCCGCAGACGGCGTTGCTCGGACGTCCCTCAACCAGACGCTGTCCACACTGCGCCGCTTGCTGTCGGACAGCTATGCTATCATATCGGTCGACGCAAAGGTCCTTGCCCAAGAGCCGTGGGAGGGCAGCACCGCTCTGCTAGTCATGCCTGGCGGTCGAGACTTGCCCTATGTCCGTGACCTCGCTGGTGTTGCTAATCGCCGCATCATTGACTACGTTACGCAGCGCGGTGGCAGATACTTGGGTTTGTGCGCCGGCGGCTACTATGGCAGCAGCGAGGTGGAGTTTGAAAAGGGCCAGCGTCTCGAGGTGCTGGGTTCACGAGAGCTCAAGTTCTTCCCGGGCAAATGCGTTGGCACAATGTATCCAGGGTTTGTGTATGACAGCGAGCGCGGTGCAAAGGCCGTTCCCATTAAAGTGAACAAGGATCACTTTTCAGTACCCACAGGCGATGGTGAAGCGAGCTCAAGTCTGCTGGCAGCGGGATTCCCAGATACATTGCCGGTCTATTACAACGGTGGTGGATTCTTTGAAGGTGCTCACGAGCTGGTCAGTAAAGGTGTCAATGTGCTGGCGACGTATGTGAAAGATGCCGAGGGCAATCCGTCAGACAAGGCGGCGGTTGTATCGCGCAAATATGTTGTTCATCCAACCACGTCCAATCCATCCCCATCGACTGGTGTTGCAGTGTTGACTGGCATCCATCCAGAATACGATCCGTCTAGTCTTGACCCCTTGAGTTACAATGGCATGGATGTTGTTGGTGTGCTGCGTGACACCGACCATTGGCGCTTGGCATTTATGAGTGCATTGCTCCGCTATATGGGTCTCAAGCCGACTGCCAACGGTGGCGATATCATTCCTCCACTGTCACCATTGTTCCTATCGTCAAGCGATCCAGCTGCCCAGTTCAACCTGTTCTCTCCAATAGTTTCCTTGCGCAGCACTGCTGGTACCATCAAAGACTCACGCGACACATTCATTGTATCCGAGCACACTCTCGAGTCGAGCCCTGTGCTCTTGCCACGCAATGGCAACTCGGCCAACAAGGAAGCCGGTAGTGTATCACCCCGCCTGCTACCAACCGCCGCAGCTGATGTCACCGTCAACAAGATTGAGGCCAGTCGCAAAGAATCATCGGAGGACGACCACCAGCTTCACTTGTTGCTGTGTACTCGCAGCTTGCCCCAAAAGATGCGCACGCCATTGTTCGATCATGCCAAATACTATTCGGAGCTCGTCTATGTGTACGGCGTTCAGTCGCTTGGCCGCTCTATCATGTATGGCGAGGCAGTCACCTCAACGCAGACCATTCTGGACAAGAACCTCAAGCTTCAGTCCAAGCTGCCATCTGGCGTGGCATGTGTTGCTTCTCGTCAATTGGCTGGTCTGGGCCGTGGTCGCAATCCATGGATCTCACCTGTAGGCAGTGTCATGTTTTCGCTGCTGTTGCGTCATCCACTCACCGCCAAGTCGCCTGTCATTTTTATCCAGTACCTGGCTGCCCTCGCTGTGGTTGAGGCTGTTCGCACTCGTAAAGGTTACCAAGACATTCCACTGCGCCTCAAGTGGCCAAATGACATTTATGCCGAGCACCCAGATGGCAAGTCTGGTCTTGTCAAGATTGGTGGCGTTCTCGTCAACTTTAGCATCACTGATCGTGAATTCACCTTGGTAATTGGTATTGGTGTGAACACTACCAACGAGCGTCCAACAACATCCATCAACCATCTCATTGACGCGCACAACCAGAAACTCAAGGCGGCCGCTGAGGCATCTGGTCGCACACTCTCTGATTCCGAGCTGCTGGCGCCAATCTCGCACGAATCCCTGTTGGCCAGCATCATGTCTGCCATCGAGGAGTACTACAAGCTGTTTACCGGTCCGATGGCTGATGGATTCCGTCCGTTTGAAGCCACCTATTACAAGCGGTGGCTGCATTCCAACAAGATTGTGACATTGGGCGATCACAACAACCAAAAGGCCCGTATCGATGGAATTAGTTCATCTTATGGATTGCTGAAATGTGTGGCTGTTGATGACAATGGACGTGATTTGATTCCACGCCAGGTGTTTGAACTACAGCCCGATGGCAATTCCTTCGATATGATGCGTGGCTTGGTTGCTCGCAAGACTAAATAACTCATTTAATTACTGATATCATGTCTTTTATCTTCTTTAAAAAAGAGAGTAAGTTAAACTAAATTAAACTAAACTATGTTATACTGTAATATACTATGTATTATGTAAAGTGAATACCAACCTCGTTGTATGCAGCAAGCAGTTTCAAGAAGTCGTCATTGTCAATCTTTGATGCACGGCGCTCAGAATAGCCCAAACTATCCAGTACATCCAGCACCTTTTGCTTGATGTCCAAGCCCTCTTCGACAATCTTGTCGGTGGCTGCGCAGTACGTTTTGTAGTTCTGTTCGATAGTCTCCAGCACTGTCGAGTTCTTGAAGCTGGCTGCGAGAGTTCTGTTTTTGCGGCCAAACACAATACGCATCATTCCGTCCCATTCTTCAAAGTCAACTGGCGGTGGTGGATCCAGCGGCTCAATCTTTACAACGCTCGACTCAACCAATGGAGGTGGCTTGAAGTTTCCCTTGGCAACCTTCATTACATGCGACACTTTCGCATACAGTTGCACATTGGCTGATAATCTGCAGTAGTGTTCGTCGCCTGGTTTCGCCACCAATCTCAATGCAAACTCTCGCTGGAACATCAACACTGCACATCTGAACAGCGGCCGATGCGCCAGCAGCTTGAACACGAGTGGACTGGAGATTTGATACGGCGTGTTGGAGATGCACACGTCAAAGAATGGGAATTCGCGCTTGATGGCATCGCCGTGAATGATTTCAAGCTTGCGCTGCATCGTGTGGTTGCCCTGGACACGCTTGCTCAATTCCGCAGCTAAACGTGGATCGGCTTCGATTACAGTAACCTTCTTGGCCTGCTCGAGAATTCGTACAGTCAAGTTACCGGTACCTGGACCAATTTCGAGAACAACATCGGTTGGCTTGACTTCGGCCTTGTCGACAATGCCCTGGGCAACTAGTGGGTTCTTCAGAATGTGCTGGCCGAGCTGTTTGTTGTGCATTGGACCGAAGTGACGCTCCTCGCCTCCTGCTGCGCCGGCGGCGGCTGAGGATCGTGCCCGAGATGTTGCTGAGCGAAAGTCGTTGTCGTCGTTAGCAGCGGCCGACTGCGCAGCAAGACGCTGCTTTAATAAACCTGTGGTGACTTTGGGCATCCTGCGTATACCTGCTGTTGCTGTATCTGCTGTAGATCAACTGTTACTGTAGATCAACTGCTGTTGGTTTCTTTTTTGTTTTTTGTTTTTGCTTTCTTTCTTTTGTGTGTTGGAAAATGAAAATGAAAATCTTTTCAAACGGCCATTTTCTGCTGAAATCCAACGACATGTAAATTGGACTACATCAAAAGAGACAGAATCGATACTCGTTTGGAAATACTAATTTGAATAGTTATACATGAATGCTGTCGTTATTATAAAAAAAGAACATGGCTGTGTTAATACTACTTTCTTTTTTCCTCGCACAATTCATTCGCAATAAATGCACAATATTGCTTTTGATGATGATATTATTCAGGGGAGTATTCTACTTTTCACATACAGATTTCGAGCTTATTTCTCTTTCTCTCTCTCTCTTGCTTTGTTTGTTTACAATCGAATTTTTTTGTATTTTGTTTTTTGTTTTTTTTCTTTGGAAAATCACAACCGCAGCATTACTCGTTCGATCGAGCCAAAAGGACGACCATCAATAGCATACACCGACAACCTTGTGTTTTTTTGTTTTGTTTCTCTCCCCGTTGAAGATCGTCCGTTTGAAACGCGCCAATGTTCTTCAACGAGAGTCTGCTGACCCGCAAGGGTCCTTTGGCCAACGTCTGGGTTGCTGCGCATCACATGGAGAAGAAGCTCACAAAGAATCAGCTCCGTGAGACTAGCGTTCAAGCGAGTGTCGACACGCTCACTGGCACCGAGCTTCCACCGCTTGCTCTTCGTCTTACTGGCCAGCTTCTTCTCGGCGTTGTTGTCATTTATTCACGGAAAGCTCGGTATTTGCTGGACGATTGCAATGATGCCGTGTTGAGATTGAAGATTACATTTAGACCAGCGGTTGTGGATGCACCGGAAATGAATATTACTGCAGATTTGGCTGCTATCACCATGCCTGCTCTGCTGGAAACTGGTAAAGAGGGCGATGTCGATGTGCAAGTGGCAGGTGACGGCGGTAGAAAGAGTACGCGTCGCAGCACGCTTGGAGGACGCGGGTTGCTTGACATTGAAGAGCCAGTGGATGGACAGAGCATATTTGATATGTTTGCACTGGATGATCCGCTTCAAGCATTTAATGACGTTTCATTGTCTCAGATGCAGTTTGATTCTATCGGTGGAGCTGGCATTCATGGCATTAGTATCGATAGAGTTGCTGATAAGGGAAGAGCGATTGCTGGATTTGAAGACAGACATGATCCACTTTTGGCATTTGAGGATGGAGAAGAGGCGGTCGGTGAGGGTGAGGGAATTGATTTCTTGAAAGATCTCGGATTTGGTGACTTTATTGGGCAGAGTGAAGTTGAAGTTGGAAGACATGCCCACATAACACGCGAGAGAGACTCTATTTTGCAGCCATTTGATAATGCAGAAGCAGGATATATGCCAGGTCCAGACATTGGCGATGAATATGGTATTGGCGATCATATGATGGAGAGTGGAGCTAAAAATGCATGGGACCAGTCTAACGTTTGGCCGTCATTTGATAACAATGAAATTAGTAAATTGCATGAGCAGAGTATGCTTGAGGGTTTGGAGGCAGAAAAGGAGGGAGAGGAAGAGGAAGAAGAAGAAAAGGATCAGCAGCCATTGGATGATGAGTTTGTATTTGATATTGGTGGAATGGCCACTACTCCATTACGTCCGTTCCCTGGAGCTGATGTGATGACTCCTGCTGGCACTGAGAATATTGAAGGTGCTCAACCAACTGCAGGAGAAGCAGAGCAGGAAGGCGCCGCCGCCGCCGCTGCTGCTGCTGCTGCTGTTACTGCTCCAGCAGCAGTTGCACCACGGGTTGTTCAGCGCAAGCGCCGTCTTGTTGCAGATCATGAAATTGAAATTTCAGAGGAAGACATTCGTGAACAGCAGCAGAATATCAATGCAATTCTGGCCAAGTCTACATTTGGCAATGATGGTGACATTGTTATTCCATTCGGCCGTAAACAGCGTCGATTGAATCTCACTGCCTATGAAAATGGAATTGAGATGGGCCGTGGAAACTCAGTCTTTAGATTAATGGCATTACCTCCAGTTAATCAGATCCAACCACGTGATTTACTGCCACCAGCAATTAGTGTTGAAGTCGAAGTTGAAGTTGAAGTTGGACGTGATCAGCAGCAGCAACAGCAGCAGCAGCCACGCGAACTTCCAGAAGGAGGACTAGGCGAAGGAGATCCTTTCCTTAATTTTGATGGATTTGGTGATTATGAATTACAACCCGAGGTGACTGGTGCTTGGGATCAGCCCATTGAAGGCGATGAGAATATTGCTGATCGTGCTGCTGCTGGCTTTGGGGAAGAGAGTATTCTTGAGATTCCAGCTGCTGAGCCATCAATTGTTGCTGGTGGATTGGGCATTGAGGGTGAAGACGGATTGCTGCCAGAGGATGCTCGCTCAACTACTCATGAATCGGAAATTACTGATACTCAAATGCTGGCCCAACTTGAACAGTTAGACAAGTATGCTCCATCTGCCTCGCAAGCCGATGCATACCGTGTGTCAGAGAGTGGCATTAATCTTGCTGGTAAATTGGTTGAGCATTGGGGTGAACCCGATACTGCTGAAGATGCAGGTGATTATTCTGAGGCAGCTGAACCAATTACATTCCAGTCCATTGAATCATGCACCGCAAACCGTCGTGCTGCTGCTGGTGGCTTCTTTGAATTGCTTGTTCTCAAAACTCGTGGATTGGTATTAGTTGATCAGCCTGAGCCATTGGATGATATCACGATTCGTCCAGCTGCCAAATTATTCCAAGATTTCAGTGCAGCTCTGAGTCCATCCCAGCAACAATCAGCAGTCATTGAAGCCGAGGCTGTTTCTGCCTAATCCATCTTCTCTTCATCACTTTTTTTTTTTCAATTTGTGCTGTGCTCTTTATATCCTTACTTTTACTTTTACTTTTACTTTTACTTTATTTCCTATCACTTTTTATATTCCTCTCTTTTAAAAATGCATATTTGTTTAAAATTAACTTTGAGTAAATCATCACTTGCGATGGGCTTTGTGTTATTAACTCTGATAATCTTGCTCTCGATCCTGATGATATTGTTTTGATATGATTTTGTTCTAATGTAATTGACTCTGTTGCGAGTTCATTTAATTCATATGAATTTACTTATAATTAGGCAAGCACGATTTTCTTTTAGAGCTTCCAGTGTGCTTAACAGTTCTGTTGAAACCGCCAAATGAAAGTTTAGCATAACGGAAAAACATGGGTGACTTGGGAGCCCAAGGCTTGCGTCCTACTGCATCACTGTCCATGTTGCTGCTATCGGCATTTGTGTCGGTATTGCTGCGCTTTGACATAATTGGTGACAGCTTCTTTTTATCGGCTTCTGTCAGTGACATGTCAGCTATCAGCTTCTGGTCCACCTTACTGCCCTGGCCAGTCTTGCCTGACTTGTTGAGCACACCGGGCAGAAGCTCAGTTGGAGCTTCATCAGTTATGCTTGAAGGCGGCGTGCTGTCGATGCTCTCACTGCTCTTGACTTGGCACAGCAGCAGCAGGTTCGACGGCTTCTTGCTACTCGCAATGTTGTTACGTTTGCCCATCTGCTGTTGGAGGGTTGTTACTGTTGGTTTGTGACGAGTTGATAGCTCTTTGTTATTGGTGAGATGCAAGCTAAACCCAAGATCGAGACGTGTTTACTGGCTTCAATGAGCTTTTTGTATGTGTGACGGCGTTTCAACGATCCAGCTCAATCTAGAACCACTTAAAGCCACCCATTAAAAGACGCCACCAGCTATTCTTTCAAAATGAGCTCTCAGCATAAAGGAGTGATCGTGAGGCAGCACCAAACACAGCTCAGCCAAGTGTGCTGGCAGCACATAACGCGTCTACCACGTCAGCTCAAGCGTGTCAACCACAGCTGTCGAGCAACATTTGGAAGTTTACGAAACTGGTTTGATTAATGATGCAGCATATTGGAGACTTTTAGCCGCGACTGCTGCTCAGAATGCAATATCAACTCACTTACAGTATGAAGGCAATAATGAACATGTTGTGACGATGCGCGTTGCATTGGCATGGCGAGATTTGTGCTGAGCGATATTGAGCGTGGACACAATGGTTAACAACAGTTAACTTATGTTTTGTCTTAAGTAGAGCTAAATTGATTGATTTTCATGACGAGCTTCTATTGCTGGTGTTTCCCAGTCTTGTGTTTGCAGTAAACAAAGCACCTCTCACAGCCATTGCCGAATGAACATCCTCTTCATGAGATACAACTACCTCATTCTACACACAATACAATATTATCACACAACAAGAAGCAACATACTCATATCGTCAACACTGCTTTGTATCAGTATGAAGAGCACGGAGAGCAATCAGCTGCAACTACTGCCCTATCCTCCCCCACTAGGCTGGACGTTGGAGTCTTCTTCAATTCTCGACGCCAATGCACGCTCATCGGTCAGTCCTCAGCTGAGCTTCACTTCGCCTGCCGATGCACGCTCATCCGCCAGTCCTCAGCCAAGCGTAACCGAGCCTGCTGATACGCAATCATCGATCAGCTCGCCGCTGATGCCTGATGTTAACACAGTAGCCCTCCGCAACAACAGCTCTGGAATGCGCTTCATTCTCAGCAACTCAGGCTCGTCGATTGTACATTGCACCATCATCGTTCCAACAGCTGCCGCGACAAACCATTGTGCACCGCATGCTGTCGAGCACATGGTATTCCAAGGGTCTGTGAAATTGCCAAAGCCAGGCTCGCTTTTCAAAGTATCTGCACATCTTGGCATTATCGACTTTGGTGCTGTGACGCATCAAGATTGCACCATATATTATTATACAGCAGTCGATGCCAAATCTGCCATTGTGTTTGTACCGATATTAATCGAGAGTTTACGTCGTCCACAGTTCAACCACAACAGTTATTTGTCAGAAATACATCACGTTCGGTCAAATGGCGATGCTGCCGGTGTCATGCACAGTGAAATACTCGAGAAGATGGATAGCAAGAGCGATGTGCGTGATGTAGTACGCAGATTCCTTTCTCCACCCAACAGTCCATATCACTTCAGTGATGGTCGTGTTATCAGTGAAATTCAACGATTGACATATAACGAGATTAAACGATGCCATGCTGAATACTATCATCCACAGTTCTTCAATTGCATTATTACTGGCGCTGGGGTGACAGCTCGAGCTCTCTTTGATACTATTGGTGAGTCACTCAATGATTTATCAACTTCAAGTGAGTCTCCTACAGTTTCAGCCTTGCCTCGTCCATTGTATATTCCTAAATGGCCACTTGGAGCCAAGTCTCTGGAGTATCGAGTTGTTAATTATCCGAGCAGTGGTGATTCAAGTGATATTAATGAGATTTGTTATCACAGCTTTGGAATTGCACTAGATGACCATACCACAATTAAAGGCGTTGAAACGCTGCTTTTGTGTCTCACTAGCCCTGGAGGTCCAATCCATAATGCATTTTGTACAACTGATTTTGGTAACAGTCAACAACCATGGTCATCAAACGTGGAGTGGGGTATGGCTAATTATGAGTTGATGGAGTATTATATCCATTTGATTGATGTTAACGCTGATTTAATTGAAGAAGAGCCAACTCCAGAATCATTCGAGAAAAGTGTCGTTCATTCTCGATTTCACAAAGTCATTAACCATGTATACAATTGTGGCTTCTTACGGCCATTTATTGATGGCACCAATCCTACCAAAAAAGCTGGATGGAATAATACTGATTTGAACTATATTCGTGGATTTCTCTCTGCTTCAATGGTTAGTGATGATGATGCTCAAGATGAACAGCCATTCTCCAAAACATATCACAACAAAATCGTAGATGGAATCCGGCGTCACCAACTATATGATTTCTCTCCATCTGAAGTTAGTTTGCGCTCTAAAAATAAGCGAATTGATTTGGATAAACTGTCCAGTCCTATTGATGATATAACGTTGAGTGGAAAGTTAATGAAAGAAGGAATCAAATTTTGGCGTGGTTTGTTCAAAGACTACATTCGTAGCGCAAATTGGTTAGCAATGCTTGCCTATCCAGATGAGAGTTTGGCATCAGAACTTGATAATCAGCCACAGCAATTGGTTGAGAAACGACACTCTGGTGTTATTACCGAGTCAATGCCAGATTATTTGGATAAATCTACATCTGTCGGTGATCTCAGCAAACATCATGAAGTACTTATTAATGCAATGCAGACTTCAAAACAGCCGTTCAGCAGCAAAGACTACAAAAATTGGCCATCGCCGCCGTCAAATGCTACTGAGATACATTTGCCTGCTACTTTATCTCAATTCATTCGTATTGCTGATCTGCCACAATCTCGAAAACAGTTACAGAAATTAGCATCTCTTCAGCATCAACTCCCAGTTCGTGGCGTTGTTATCACGGCCACAGAGTCAAACACTAGCTGTATCGACTTGAATTTGCCGCTGCATGGTTTAAACCGCCGCTCTGCAGCTTATATTGATCTGCTGGTTGTGTGCATTATGAACAGCAATACATTGGTACATTCTGGTTCCCTCACTGACAGTGAAACTGACTTTCATATTGATATTTGTCGTAGTTCGACTTCACATGAGCTCACACTTGATCTCCATGCTGAGTTCACACTTGGTAATCAAGCCAGCAGCAATGTCACAAGCGCCAGCAGCAGCTCGTACTCTCAAAACGCTGCTTCCTATCCAACTGCTATTCATACCCTATTCAACAGATTTATCAACAGTGTCTTCAGCAATGATTCAGTCCACGGCGCATTAGACAGTATCAGCGGCAAATCAATTGATGATGACCCAACAGATGTCGCCTTCAATCGCCTGCTCATGTCCACCACACCGCCATCAGCAGATTCGCTCGATTCAGAGTTGTTTGCAAGCACAAATGCGACTGAACCAGTGTCTCACCACAGTTTATATGGAAATGGGTCATTTAATTCATATTTGGCACCATTTGCTCAAAAGTCATTTGCAGCGGCTCTCGATAAGTTACTCAGCACTGGAAACAGCAAGAAAGGACTTGGGCTAATTTGCTCTCGCCTGAATGAAGCTCGTGAGTCCATATTTGCCCTCAATGGATTGAATGCCTGTGATTTTCCAGTGTATTGCGATGATGGCAATATCAATGGTAGTGTTAAAGCACGGATTCCTGGTGTTCTGCATATTGGCATTGGTACAATGGATGGTAATGCAACTACGATAGATCAGATTGGAAAGGAGATTGCGTATGAGGCCTGCCGTCAATGGAGCCAAGCACTGTCAAAATATTGTAAGCAAAATAAAGTCAAAGTGAATAACAAGATTGCTGATATTAACAAAATGGGTGGGGCAGCTGCAAATCTCCCATTCCGTCAGTGGTTTCCATCTTCTCATGATTTGATGTCTTCAGGCACGCGTGTGTATGCCTACAGCAATCCAAAGACTAAGGCATCATATTTCAAAATGGGAATCAATGCTAATGTTCAGACCAAACACCGCATCTCTATGAGTCTTTTACTTCACATTCTCAACCAAGCCAGTGGTCCCTTATTTAATTCATTGCGTGGTGCTGGAGTGGCATATGATGTTATTATAGATTGTAATTTTGATGCAGCCATTCTGTCAATTAGTGTTGGTCCGGCAGCAGCTCCGGTTCAAGCCATGAACATCGTTATCTCATTGATTCGTACTTTATCCAAAGGTTCAGTGGAATGGGATAGAGATGTTGCAAGTCGCTATGTTAAGAATGCTAGTATAGCTCAAATGGCATGCGAGAATCTACTGAAGTTTAAAGACTCTGGTTTAGATCGAATGAACGAATTGCTTCGAAGAAAGATTAGTGGCTGCAGTGATAACAATTTGGACACAATCATCAAAAATGACTACAAGAAAATGCGGGAAGTGACCGCAGGCGATTTGCTCCATGTGTTCAAAGAGTATGTACAGCCAATGATCCAGCCAGAGACTTCAAAGCTTGTTGTTTGGGCAGCGCCGCCAAGAATGATTGAAAAGTATGGTGACCAGTTTACTAAAGAGGTTCCTGGTAGCAACAATAGTTTGATTGAAGTTGATTGCGACTCACTCATGCACAGCTGTCCAAAAGGGTTTCTCTAAATACTCGAGTATTTAAAAGTGACCGAAGATACAAAGCTTCAATAACCGCCTAACTTAGAAAAAAGACCATATGTGAAAGTGTCTTTCACAGTTATAAATTATTTTCCCTCTTTCTTCACCTTTATATTTAAACATTAGGCATAATATATCACAGCCATTGTCGCTGCTCTCCAATTCCAGTTTCGAAACTAAATCAATAATAAACTTAAAGACTTTATACATTGACTATAACTTGATAGATGTTGCCACAGTGTAATAGCCGCCTCTCGAAACACAGCCAAACGGCCGCACTAGACGGTTGTGTCTGCATAAGGCGGACACTTGGTCGAGAGTCCTTGTCAGTTGGGACAAAGACGAAGTCTCCGTGGATATTAAGGTATTAGGCAGAAGGACGAAGAGAGGGAAGGGATGAGACACAGAAACAAACTGAAGCAGGAAACGGTGGTAGTTATGCTGGGTGGGAGGGCTGTCTTTTATATATATACTCGATGTGCAGCAGCAGTAGTCAGAAATGAACCACTGACGATGTTATATTCGCTGGTTGATGAGTGTGTCGATAGGGAGGAGTCGAAAAGATTCTTGTACACGTTGGGTCAATTGTGTATTGAGATTAATACGAGAGAGCCAATTACGTTGCAAAAACCAATGGCGGAACTGTGTATCTTCTACGCAGAGTATTGAATCCAATTAATCAAATAACACCCTATAACTATGCAATGCAGCTTCGTTGAGGATCAGTTTGCTTGCTGTTGCAATACAGCGTGGATGTGTCTATTTTATTCGCGTTCTTTGTTGTTTACTCTCACGAAAGGAGGTGACTGGTTTGCTCTCTCTGATCTCAACTACTCGATTGAAGATTGACCAACTACCAACAGCACAACAGAACAGAGCAGAACAGAACAGCAACAGCAGATCTACCCAGCAGACAGACAGCCATGACGAGCGTGAAGATCAAGACAGAACCAACAGCAATAGCAGCAGCAGTCGACGTGCAAGTTAAGCTTGAGCCGAGTTTCTCAACAGGTGATATCAAACTCGAACAGCACACCTCAGACATTGACACCAAACTTGAGCCTGACTCTGATACAGACAGTGAGGAAGTCAAATCAGAGAGCGATGATGACGATGACGAAGACGAAGAGGACACAGATCAGTTCACAATAACTCCCAAGAAGAAGCGACAGTTCATCTGCGAATATAATGGATGTGGTCGTGTTTTCAATTCTTGCAGCCTGCTGAATAAACATCAACATGAGCACAAACTCCAAACAGAACTCAACATAAATGGGAGAGCTTATATTCTAACTCGACAATCGTTAGCTGAACGGTGGCCATGTCCAGTTTTAGATTGTATCTCAACAGCTAAAACAGTTAATGCTACAGACCGTCATATACGAGGATATCATGATGATACTATAAGACAACAGCAACAACAACAACAACAACAACAACAACAACAACAACAACAACAGCCTTCGGCAATGATAGCTCGATATAAACATCATTTCTATAGCGTAGATGACTTTTATGTGAATGATATTCGCTGTGGATATCATAATACGACTGGAGTATTCATTTGTTACGAATGTCGATTGGTGCCGGAATGCCTGCTAGCTCATTTACAGCAGAAGCATGGATATGATGAGAAGTCGATTGACAGCTTTGCTCTGCCAGAGAGTGTAGTAAATGCAAGTGCTGATCCCAACGGAAACCAGCACACCAGCAATGCATACCTTGCAGCAGCAATCAACCAGCCATTTCAGCAGCAGCATCAGGATATTGTTCAAGGTTGGTTGTGTGTTACATCAGATTGTGGATATTGTGGTTACGCAGCTCATAATAAGAGTGCTCACAGGACAAATATGCATAAAGGTGAGCAATTTTTGACAGTTCCTGCACTCGTACTACGACTTCGTTCATCGAAAACACGAACTTCATCCTTTCTCATTACTCGCATCGACAAAGCAAGCGGCGCTGTCACAGTCAGCAGTAACAGAGTGTACCAGCACAAACTCGACTACAACCACAGTGGATTGAATGCTCAAGATGAGAATGAAGATGATTTTGACCAGAATGAGACCACAGAAGCATCCAATCAGAAGCGAGAGTTTATTTGTGAATATCCTAATTGCGGTCGCAGTTTCAACACAACAAAATCACTTAGCAAGCACCGGCGCGAACACAAACTTGAAGTTGTGGTTAATGTATTTGGTAATACTTTCACTCTTAGCCGTCGGTCTTTGGATAATCGATGGCCATGTCCAGTTTCAGGTTGTGATAAAACCTGCAAAGGAATTGAAGGTACTCGTGTGCATATTGAAGGTGCTCATATTACATCGATGAAACAAAAGCGTGCTAATATGGAAGTCGACAACAATCAGCGGCAGGAGCAGCAAATTATCAAGAGGAGAGAATATACCATTCGGTATTTAGATATGGATGACTTTTATGTCAATGGAGTTCGTTGTGGCTATCATACTACAGCTGAATTGTTCGTTTGTCACGAATGTCGATTGGTGCCAGAGTGTCTTCTTACACACTTGCAACAGAAACATGGATTTGATGAGAAGTCGATTGATTGTTCTGTTCTGCCAGAAAGTGTTAGGATTGCTGGAAGTGATCCCAATGGAAACCAGCACACCACCAATCCACATCTCTCCTCAGCAATTAGTCAGCCATGTCAACATCAGCATCGGGATATTATTCAAGGTAAGCTGTGTGTTGTATTTGATTGTGGTTACTGTTATTACACTAAAGAGTCTGGGAAAATGCATCAATACACGGAGCATAGAGGTGAACAAGAATCGGCAGATCCTGCTCTTATACTGCGATTGCTTTACGGGAAATTACAAACTTCTAGTTATTTCATTTCTCGACTGGACACAGCCACCGCAGTCAGCGATATGCCAAATAGCTCTACTAGTCAGAATAAGATTGAGTGTGATGACGATGACGAAGAGGATGATGGTGATGAATTAGTTCTGAGTGATTACAGTGATTAAGACTATATCCATCAGTCGGGAACGGAGACAATATAAACAAAACATTAATCATTACAATTAAATGTCCAAATCCACAGTCACCATACGCGTTCTCGCTCTTTGTCGCCACAATGTGTTTTCAAGTGAGCCAACGTCGTTCTTGTTTTATGTTCACTCCCACAAACTTCTTCTCGATCTAGAAGAATTTGTCACAAAGAATTATTCTCTTTCACTCACGGATTCGATCCATTTTCCCCCCAGTATCATTGTATTCTGCTAGTGTAGACTTTCGTTCCCACATTTCTTCTTTTATGGGTCTTTCTTTCTTTCATTTCCTTCATTGTCTTCCTTTCTCTTGGAACACGCATTCATCCCGCACATTTAAATACACCCTCACCTGGCGCCTTTGTTCGCTTTTCCTTCGGTTTGTTTTTTTTTGCGACACAACAACCCTACACTCGAAAAAAACAACATCCTAAAATGCCTTTTCCAACCCAACGGCTCAAAAGAAAGCGCAGCCAGTCCTCCTCCTCCAGCGACAGTGACCATCACCTGGCAGATAGTGATCGGTCAGTCGTTGTCTACGGCAGGTTGTTTGTACTTCCTTATGACCTGCTAGAAGAAATAGCCACAACTTACTTCATGCGTCATGAGGCTATTGCGCTGGCCACTGTCAACAGTCAGTTCCACGCCGCATTTTCTCGCAATATCTGGCACAAATTAAATGCAACCAAGAACCCAATGTGGCGAATACCTCATAAAGTTTGGAGGAAATATGGTCATTTGGTGCGCTGTGCAACTATCGATCTTGATGAAAATAGCATACAATGGTGTACAAAGATGCCCAATTTGACTAAATTAACATTGTATTTCAATGATCTGGGTAATGGATTTGCTGGTCATGTTGTGCTATTGAATTTGCGTCGTGTCCAGTTTGTAACTTACGGAGATAAATGGACAACCTCAAGTGCAATGAAGTGTATGGATATTGCACGCCAGTTGGAGCAGCGTAATAAAACACTATTAGTTCAATGGGATTTTAACCTAAAGAAAGATGAACACATTGCGGTATTAGACACCATTATCAGTCGGATTGATGATACAGATAGATATTCGTTATCTATTAGGTATCAAGTCTCCAGCCCACTCATTATGTCTCATTTCTCGAAACTTTCAAAAATGCTGGTCAAATTGGATACCAGTGTTAGTTTCAACTATTTAAACTACTTCTTCAGACATCACAACAGCAGAACTGAATATACATTCCCACGACTCACAACTTTACGACTATGGCCACGGCATGGTATATTTGAAGATGGATTTATGTCATCTATATTTACTCCGGTGCGCTTTCCGTCACTGAAAAATATTCAATATATATCGATATATAGCATGACTGGCTTGCCTGGATTCTCAAGCTGGACTAACCACAATTGGTCAACTATTATGGAACTGAACTTGCAATCGGCTTCTGATAGTCATGCTATGAACCAGATGCTGGAAAAGGTTCCTAATTTGGAGCGTTTGATTCTTCAGGGGTGCAGGTTGAGTTTGGAAACGATCTTTCTCGCCAAGCATTTACCCTGTCTTAAATATTTTGAGTTTGGAGGTGACGTTCGACTTGAAGATAGCTACCCACATATATCACACACTCCAATGACCAGTCTCAAAGAAATTGTGTTCAGATTGGAAGAATACGGCATCAAATATTGCAATTGTGCAAATTCAAGAGAGCTTCTCTTGAGTTTGATACTTTGTGGCGGTGCTCCAAGCTTGCGTTCATTGGAGTTTAGAGGAAATGGAGTGTTTGATTGGACGACATATACCCGTAAAAAGAGATCACATGTTAACAAAGCCGTGCGTACGTTGATCCTTCACGATGAACGCACTGGATTTGATGTTAGTACCGCGCCTAAGATAAAGGCAATGTTTCCAAACCTAAAGTTCCTCAAACTTCGAGAATGCACAGCAGCCGCGAGAAAGAAGTTGGCTAAACGATATCCGCATTTGATCATAACAGTCGAGCCGATTTAATTGCTTTAATTGTCAGTTTTAATACAATTCTTTTTACATACTTAGAGTGATTAGTATGGTCGACAACAAGCAGTACTTAACGTTGCTCTGAGACAGCTCATTCATGCAGACCAGTTGCAGGACTTATACACACCCTTTTACTTTCGATTCTGTCAAACATGATTTGACGTGTCCCCATTTCTCCCATCATAATCGCTGTTAAATTGAAAACTAAAATGCTTTATTAGTCTTAATGCATGCAACGTGGCACCTCCGAGTAAAAGTCAATATCATTCGAGACTAAGCTCACCTTAATGAGCGGGTATCGCTTTTTCCAATCACTATGTTGATTTAAACCATGTCCAACCAAAGCCAATTTCTCTACGCTTGGCAACATTCCCATTAACTGTGGCAGCTGATCAATCATCGCTTCTGCCAGCCCAACTCTTGTAAAATAGCCAACGCATACCACCAACGTACGAACTGATTCGTTGACTTTACCTTCAAATTGTTCCAATACTCCATCTCTAAAATTGCAGTTTGGCAGCTTCAGCGTTTCCAATGATGGCGTACCGTTGATCACAAATCGTAAGAAACTGGATGGAAGTGGACTTGAATAAGTGCCACTACGTATCCAAAGAACTAACTTTTTAATCCCAGAGATCTGATAGATTTCCGTTTCCTCGCCATTGTTGCCATAGCTGAAGCCCACAACGTCAACTAGATGCAAATCTTCAAGATGTGGCAAGTTCTGAGCAATAACCTGTAAGTCAGCAGTGTATATGCCCAATCCATGAAGCCAAAAACGCCTAGTGTTTGGGAATACTGTAAGAATCCTGTTCATCACGTCGGTCCTACTCTGATATGATATCAATAAATCTGTGACATTCCACCAAGTATGAGAACAGAATCCGGCCATCTTATTATCATCATCAGTAAAGCCGATTTCAATTATAAATGCTAGTTTGCAAAGCGATGGAAACTTGTTTGGAGTAACGCCAGCCAAGGTGTACATACCACTACCAGATAAATAAAAATCCGGAGCTAGATTCAAAATCTTCAAACGCGGAAAGCTGGACTCGGTTCCATCACTACCACCAGCAAACAATCCACTATGCATATCACAATATACTCCAGGATGTCTGATTTGGTGAATATCGAATTTGACCAGCATTTGAATCAGCTTTGTAGGCAGACTTGGTCCGTCAATGGTAAGACTACTTTGAGCTGAAATGCTAAATGAGTGTCTGCTCACATCAGAAATCAAGCCAATTGCTTCAACCAAGTATTTCCACTCTACTGTTCCTATATTAACAAAATTCCATTCAGTCACCACATTTTGACAACGATCCTGCGCACTCTTGACCCATGTCGGAATATTTATATCTGCCAGGTGTCTAGAAATGTCGTGGCAATAGACGGTAACGCGCAGCTTTCGTAAATTACGCATTTCACCGACGGGAACCTTCTCGAATACTGGACAGCGGCCAATATTCATGAGCCGAATGTTCGGTATCAAAGCTGTAATATGATCCTCGATGAGATGATATTCAAAATTGGCAACTCTAACCAGTGAGCCATAACGCTTCCAGGTGTCTGCTGGCAGATCCAAGAGAGCTTTACGACTATCCACAACGCGCCAAACGGTGCGCGAAAACGCTTCGTGGCAAACCTTGTTAACTGTGAGCACCTTGACAGCCTCCCGTTGAGTGAACCAGGTCGCAATCTCCTCCAGCAGCTCGTATGGTAGCCCAAGCAGCGGGAACGGCTCGTTAATCTCGTCTTGGTTGCTGTCACTATTGAGTGCTCGTTTCTTCATTGTGACACAATCTTCAAGACTTTGGTGTTTTCTCGATTGGTAAACAGTAGTAGACAATACACAAACAACACAAATAGCAAACAACACAAACAAGAATGACACCAAGCAATAGCTTCCTTGAGCGATCGCGCAGTCTCGCCAGTCGCTACGTTACGCTCCTTAGTCATCTTGACTATCCGGACCAGCAGCTGACTGCAGAGCAAGTTGAATGGGCTTTTCAACAGCCTGGCATCTCTGGCGACTTTATTGCCTGGCTAGTTGAGAATGTGTCCGTTGAAGAGAGTGCTCTTGCACGAAGCGAGCTTCCCAGGACACTGCCTTCACCATCAGACGCATCTTCCGCTGAGTATGGCCATTCAACGACATCTTCAACTGGACTGATATCGGCCAAGGAACTTCAACAACAGATTCGGTCACATCAGCAACACATCTCAATGCTCGAACGGCATTCTTCTCTTCTTACGACTCATTTATCCAGCACTGAACAGACAATTGCAGACCAGCAATCATATCTAGCAGAGTTGGACGCTCTCGAGCAAGCAGCCAATTTGCGATTGAATCAAGCGTACGAAGATGCCAAAGTCGGGCTGGATATTGACATGGATCAAGCACTGGCATCAATTGCTGACAAAGTCACTGGCTTGGTTCAACTGCTCGACGATCCTGCATATCTCGGTCTGTTTGCGCACAATACTGCTCATAACGAAAAGGTTGATACTGGCTATGACGAGCATTTGACACTGCTTCGACAACTCTGCAAACAGCTGATTACTCAAGCTGGCGTGGTATCTGGCACCAATGATCCAGCTTTGCCTTCATTGTTGAAGAGCCACGGCGTCAATAATGTGCCTTCACTGTTACAAAAGGCGAATGTAATGGCCACAGGACATGTCAACACGTTTTCAGCTGAGGATTTACTGTCGCTGCAGATAGCGATTGATCACTTGAAGGCTGCACAGGCTGAAATGTACGCGGAATGCATCGAAGTTGTTCTAAAAGAAGTTGCAAACTTGTTGGCAATTGTCATCATTCAGCATCAATCGTGCCAACTGGAATTGGATCAGATGCAGGATGTCGGCAGTTTATTGCAACAAGTCACGGATACAATCAACGAGCGAATTGGGTCAGCGCAAGAATCACGAAATGCGATGGATGCGAAGAATGAGATTATCCGAGATTCAAGGAGACTGATGGATTCAAAGCTGCTTACCGTTGAGCATGGTGGTGATGTGAGTAGCAGTTTGAATGCAGCGGAAGCAATCATCGATGATCTTCGGCAGAGTCTCACTCAGAAGCAACAGCTTACACAAGAATCGAATTTGGATACCATGACTGCAGAGATTGAGTCACTGGCAAATCAAGTTGAGCAGCTTGCTCGCATCAACTTTAATCCGCAGATTGACGACAAGTGCACGGAACTCAAATCGAGTGCAACTAATTTGCGAAGCATGATATCCGATGCAACAACTCTCTCTAAAATCGACTCGTTCATGAAGTCTAAATTAGAATCTCTATAGTAATAATAGTTGGTTGATTAAGAATGTTAGTTTGATTGCCACTGACTGCCCCACAGCCAATTAAGCTGAGAAAGTGGTGATCACAGCTATTAATGCGATTGATAATAGCACAGCCCCCCTCACCAGTATTAACCATCTGTCTCGCAATAATCGAGACACCATAAGGTTACTTGGATTTATCCCGAGTATCTAATTTCTTTCCTAACCATAACATGTATGCGAATGATTCTCATGAATGCTTACAGCCAGATTCTCGAGACAGATACTTTTTAGTATTCAAATTAGTGCAATGTAGATTTGCTCAATTAACGAAAGAATTAGAATTAGAGTGGAGCGCGTGCAACTATGATTGATACAATGTTGCTAATTAGCATCCTTGTACATCAGCAGCGGCTCGCCATCCTCGGTAATCTCCTTTAGCCGGCAATCCAGATTAAACGCCTTTGCCACGATAATCTTGAATATCGCCTGAATATTAATCGAGCTGGCACTGGAGCAAAACACCAACGACGCATTCATTGCCTTTGCATACTTTTTGGCCTGTCTTGAGATTTCATCCTGATCTTCAACCGTCAACCTCGTGTACTCGTCATACTTGGTGCCCACCAGTAACGGAATCGCCGTCCGATTAAATCCACGTGCTTGGCGGTACCATTCTCGGATTGAGTTGAGAGACGATGGATTGCTCAAATCAAACATGAAGAGCATGGCAATGGCATCCGAGCACACCAGGGGAAGCATGGAAACGAACTCACGCTGGCCGCCGAGATCCCAGACTGTAAACGTGATTGGATGCTGGCGCAGGTGGATGGTCTTGTCCATAAAGTTGACGCCGAGTGTAGGAACATAGCCAGGCGTAAACTCTCCATCAACATACTTGATCATCAGACAGGTTTTCCCAATATCCTGATCGCCAATTAGTGACACTTTGAGAACCACAGCTTGCTGCTCTTGCTGTGGTTGCTGTTGCTGGTGTTGTTGCTGTTGGTCAGTCATCTATTTGCGCGTTTGTATATGTATGCGCACGCGTTGTTGTTGTTGTTTGTATCGTTGTTTGTAAGTGTGTGAGAGAGTGTTTGTGTGTGCGATTGAGTGGTAGTGGTTCGTCGTTTGTGGTGAAAAAGGGTGAGTTTTGCTTGGAGTTGTTTGTTTATTTGCGATCTGTCTCTACTGTTGGAAACGAAAGACTCTCACGCTCTTTGAGGCTGTCATTTGAGAGTACAGTACATAAACTAGGCACTTTTAAACAAACAAAGAAACAAAGGAAGAAAGACAAAACAATGATAATGACAATGATGGTAATAAAAGATGGCGCCTAGCTTTTAAGGATGTCAATGTCGAGAACCTTTGGTCTGTATGGGTCGCGATGTATTGGGTCGACGTATTGACCCCTCAGGCGATTCAGTCGAAGTTGATACTTGATTGGAGTTACAAGTCCCTTGCCTCTAATTGGAATCTTGCGCGCAGGCATACCTGGTCGCTGCGACTGTGTCTGGGTTTGCGTCTGTGGCTGGGTTTGAGACTGCTGCTGTGTCTTGCGTAGAGTAAGAACAGCTGTACCTGGTGCAACGGTGACATTTTCCATGTGATAATCACCAACGTGTGCCATGCCAAATGATGATTGAGGCTCTGCAGACTCGGCATCAGCTGCTGAAGGCTTGGTGGCATTTGTGAGCTTCTGCATGTCCTGTACAGAGTTCATGTCGGATGGCACATACATTGA
>MU602815.1:12178-25404 GCA_025201865.1 Ramicandelaber brevisporus | reverse complement strand
CGCCTAGCTTTTAAGGATGTCAATGTCGAGAACCTTTGGTCTGTATGGGTCGCGATGTATTGGGTCGACGTATTGACCCCTCAGGCGATTCAGTCGAAGTTGATACTTGATTGGAGTTACAAGTCCCTTGCCTCTAATTGGAATCTTGCGCGCAGGCATACCTGGTCGCTGCGACTGTGTCTGGGTTTGCGTCTGTGGCTGGGTTTGAGACTGCTGCTGTGTCTTGCGTAGAGTAAGAACAGCTGTACCTGGTGCAACGGTGACATTTTCCATGTGATAATCACCAACGTGTGCCATGCCAAATGATGATTGAGGCTCTGCAGACTCGGCATCAGCTGCTGAAGGCTTGGTGGCATTTGTAAGCTTCTGCATGTCCTGCACAGAGTTCATGTCGGATGGCACATACATTGATACAAATCGCTCCACTTCCGGGCCAGCATTCTTTGGCGGCACAAATGGCCGGAAGAATGAGTTTGATGTGATCGCTGTTGTCGCATTTTGGTCAGACAAGGTTGAGCTGCTGGCTGATGAGCCCTTGACCAGTGGACGCAAATCAGGTAGCCACTGCAAATCGAGCAATGTCAAGCCAGCCCCGCCAGCACTGGCATCCTCTCCGGTAGAGTTAGCCGCTGGATCGTGGAAGAAGATGTCGTAAACTTCGACTGCGTGCACCTTCGCGTTCGTTGGATGACGGATGCGTGGATCTGGAACCACTCTGGCCGATTTCTCAAATGACTCGCTGATGAGCTCCATCTGGCTTGTGATTGATCTGTCAAATCCAAGCACAGCCGCCGATGGCGCATTCGGGTCGTTTTCTGCAGCCAAACCTCCTTGAGTGCTCACAGCACCAGGACCAACTGAACCGTTGCGAACCTGAGCTGGTTTCACAGCACCAGCAGCACCATGTGCAGATATCGCTGGTCTGATACTTGGTGATGCTGACTGTCCAGGTGAACCCAATGGGTTCTTCACCAGGAAGTTGGCGTTCCGAGCAATCTCAGCTGAAGCAGCCTGTGCACCCGGAGCCAGCGGCGGTGTCAGCAGGAACTCGTCCAGTGGATCGAGTGGAATTGCCACGCCGGATGCCAGTACTGGATCGTGCTGCTTGTCGAATACACCGAGCTGAACCAGATCGATGGGTGCGCCTAAATCAGCATCGATGTACGGAGGGAATGGCTGAGACTGAGCAGTTGCGCCGTGAACGTAGCGTGCCAAACGTGCATCGGATGTATGGCTGCCAAGAGAGGGCACAGGGACGAGCTTTGGCGGAACAGGCGGCGGCGGAAGGGGATTGGTATAGCGCACTTTCCATGCAAAGTTCGATCCACTGCTGCTGCTGCTGCTTGCCGCTCCTGCACCACTGCCGCTGCTGCTGGAATGATGGCGGTGACTACTGCTGCCGCTGCTGCCGCTCGATCTGTGGTGCGAAGAGGACGATGCCGACGGCTTTGGTCGCGCTGGCTGATTTGAGCTCATCGAGTGCTGTTTTTTGTTTTTGTTTTTGTATTGTTTCTTCTTGCACTCGGTGAGATAAATTTTCTCCAAGAAAATGCACACACATTCACACCACTCGCATTCACTCACCCAATTGAATCTTCAACATGTGCACTCGTGTGTGCGTGCATGTGTGAATGTGTGTTTGCAACTTCTTGATATTATTGCATATTTTTCGTGTTTGTATGTTAGTGGACAAGCTGATGTACACGTTGCTGCCATCGCCGGCAGTGCGGCTAGCCATCTGCATCTCTGACCGACTGCCGGCATGGTTGCACAGAGCTGCACTAATTGCTTAGTTCGATTTTGTATATCTCCGAAGTCGTGAAACACACCTCTTCACCCCAGGCCGTGCCCAAATTGGGATTGTGGGTTGCGCGGGATATGATTCGATCGCTTACGAGATTAAGGCCCTTCTGTGATTTGCTCCATGTTGGTTCCGGGACGCGCTTTTCTGGGTTCTGTATAACAGAAAGAGAAGAAACAGCAACACAGAGGCAAAGCGGAGACATAGATGCTCGGGCACATTTCCCTCTCGCGTTAACGCGGCCAGTTTCTGAATGGCCAGAGTTTGCACTCAATGTATGCGTCTACACATCTGAGTGCTCGCGCGCGCGAAGAAGAAGAAGAATAAGAGGAACAAAAAAACAAAAAAGATGGGGTATATGAGGTATCTGTGACCCGGACGGATCAAATATTGGTAAATCGTGAATTGAGGCTGCATTTCTCGTATCTCTCGCTCTTTCTGCTACTGTTTACAGTCCCAACGCAAGCAAATCGTCACCTGTGTCAGCAGCAACTGAATCGTCTTCAACCGTTCCGGTATCGCGCCTGCCCTGCTCTTTCCTTGCACGATTCATTCTTTCACCCATCCTCCTTTTTCATTTTAATAATCAAACTCATTCATTGATCCATTGATCCATTGATCCATTCATCCATTCATCCATTGATCCATTCATTCGGCGTCATCCGGATATCATTGAAGCTATCGTGTTACTACAACTACTGTTGCTCCTACACTGAATTACACTTCCCTTTCCCCCTTCACTGAGTGTAATTTGGCTTGGGGCACTTCCATCATTCCTTCGTTCTTTCATTCCTTCATTCATTCCTCCATTCATTCCTTCATTCATTCATTTCCCTGTTCATCAAGTGTGCGCTCGGGACTCCACCAAACTCCTATTTTTGGGTTTTGTTTTTGTTTCGTTCACTTTCTTCCAGCAGAGAGTGAGTGAGTGAGTGAGTGAGTGAGTGACAGAGTGAACGAGTGAACGACAGAGTGAGTAGTGTGTGTGGCTGGTGTGTTCTCGACTAGCCTGGTCGCGCGTGTTTCTTATTCCATCTTGGCACTTTCTATTTTTTTCTTCTCCAAACTTTCTTTTGTTCACTCAATCTGCTTCTGCCTTCTGCCTTCTGCCTTCTGCCTTCTGTTTCTACTTTGGCAGCTTGCTTGCTTGCTCTTTCTTTCTTTCTCTCTTTCTTTTTTCATTTTTGTTTCCACTCATCGCCATTCTGTGCCCTCAATCAGCACAAACGAGAGACAGACAAACAACAAACGACAAACGACGGCAACAACAACAGCAGCAACAGTAGTCTAGTCTGCTGCAGTTACGCACGCGTTTCGGTTTATCGGGTATTTCGTGAGTGTGGCTTTATTGTTTTTTCAGAAACCTCTCGTGAGCTTGCCCTCTTTTCACCTCTTTTCACCTTCCCTCCTCACTTCATCGCTACTCAATCTTCCATTGATTCTGTGTTTGTTAGCGCTCTCTCTCGCTCTCTTTTGCTCTCTCTCTCTTTTGCTCTCTTGCTCTCCAGTCCGTGCCAGCTCCTCTCCACCTGCAGCAGAGTGCACCAGACCGTCGTCAGCGAGTGAATCAATTTGAGAGTATTCTGCATACAGCTTTACCAAGTTTAGTGTCAGCTGTATCCGAACGTGGTTCCCCAGACTAGCAAAAGTCTCCTCCACAGCAAATTGTCAAAGAGTGCTGCCCCGTAAACGCCATCCCCCTCCCTCCAGCACCAGCACCAGCACCAGCACCACAACCACCGCCGCTACAACTACAACTACAACTACCTCCTCCTCCTCTTGCTCCTCCTACTCTTACTCCTGCTGTACCCTAGTGTGTGAGAGAAAGAGAGCTCGCCGAGTGTGTATTCCACTTTCACAGCTTCATCTGCAGCAGTATCTCACGTGTGAGTGTCCTCTGGTGAAAATTGTGTCAGAAATCTTGCAATAGCAGCAGCGGTATTAGCAGTGGTATTCGCAACAGGCTTTTTTCTTTTGGAAACCGCAAAAAAACAACAGCAGCGAACAAGAGAGTCATTTTCTGGTTTGCCGATTTGGTAGTGAATTAACAAGTGTACGAGGTGGCGCTTCCGTTTTTGGTAGTAACTCCGTCCGACCAATCATTTCAGTCCAAAAATTTTTTATACTGCATCATCTCAGCACTTGGGCCGGTTCAGTAAAACGCGTGTTCATTATCGTCACAGAGCTATACACAGAGAGTCGCCATACTGTGCCTCGCGCTTTGCTTCTTGCGTCGTTTGATCCGTGGCTCGCGCTCCAGCATCCTCTTGCTCTCTCTCTATCTTTCATTCTCCCTCATTCTTTCTGTCATCAATTCCAGCAACTGTAGTTTACAACACTCAAGCTACAACTGTCACTGCAGCACTGAACCATCGTCAGCAACAGGTCAAACACGTCAAGCACGGCAAAAACAGCAGCTACTGCAGTATCAGCATCATTCAGTAGCGCCATCATCTAGCAATCTCCAGACACTCCAAAGACACCAATGATATTCTACAAGCTTGTAATTGTGGGTGACGGTGCGGTTGGTAAAACTGCGCTAACAATCCAAATGTGTCTCAATCACTTTGTGGAGACATATGATCCAACTATTGAAGACAGTTACCGTCGCCAGGTGGTCATTGATGGCGAGCCATGCATTCTCGAAGTGCTGGACACGGCTGGACAAGAAGAATATTCTGCGCTGCGCGACCAATGGTTCCGTGAAGGAGAGGGTTTCCTGCTTGTTTATTCGATCACTGCCCGGTCAACATTTGAGCGATTGACCAGATTCCGTGACCAAATCATGCGTGTCAAAGATGCGGACTACGTTCCGCTGATTTTGGTGGGCAATAAATGCGACAAGCTGCACGAGCGCGAGGTTTCCCAAGCCGAGGGCTACGCGATGGCACGCAGATTGTCGTGCGAGTTTGTGGAGACATCCGCCAAGGAATGCATCAATGTCGAACACGCATTCTTCTCAGTAGTGCGCATGATCAGAGCACAACGTTCAGGCAGATATCCCGGTGCTGGCGGCAGCATGCACGGCGACCCAAATCGAATCTTCCATGCAAGCAGAATGGGAACAAAGCGGCGATTGTGCACAGTATTGTAAATTAAAGAAAGAGAAAGAGGTAAAGAATAAAAGAAGTAAATAGGCTCTCGTTCTTTTCTCTTTTCTTTTCAGAATCATGCAAACCTGCAAACATGCCTCCAAACAAACCATGAACCATCACCAATTTCCTCCCTCCCCAACTCCTGCTCCTATTTCATTGTTTTCTTCTTTTATTATTATTTTTTTTTATCACCATACTTTTTCTTTCAAAAACGCGATTAATAAAGTGATCATCAATTTCCTCCCTCCCCAACTCCTGCTCCTATTTCATTGTTTTCTTCTTTTATTATTATTTTTTTTTATCACCATACTTTTTCTTTCAAAAACGCGATTAATAAAGTGTAACTAATCCGCCTTAAAAAGAAGCTATATTTAAGAGGATGGTTTCTACTAACTGCGTGGTAGTAATTCTCTCACTTCACCTCTAGATGTATTAATTTAGTCTTCCAGGTGTGTGATAAGGTAAAAAATAGAGTGTTTGGTTTAGTTGAGCATGCCAAAGCGACGCTGAAGACCGGCCTTCTCGTAGACAGCATCGACAATACGCACATTCAGCAGAGCCTGCTCAGCACTGTGCAGCCACTCACCCGACTCGCCAGTAGTGACAGCATTGGCAAACTCCTGCAGCTGGTAAAAGTACGCCGATGGTTTCTCTTCACTGCCGTACTGCGTCTCGTTGGTAGTGGCACCAGTGACCATGTCATCGATGGCAATCGTGTGTCCATCGTGTGGCCAGTAATATCCATTCACCGTGATGGTACCGCTTGTGCCTTGCAGAACGACAGAGTTGTTTGAATCGGATGTGTCGCTTGAAGTCCCTTCATAGTTGACAATAGCGTGTGCTGTGACCATGTTGCCATCGTGCTCAATCTCGAAGGCAAAGTCCATCTCAGTATCAAGCTGTGGCTGATCGAGCTCCGGATCAAATGATGGCTTGGCGTCGATAACCTTGAATCTCGCGTTTACTGGATCACCCAGAGAGAACAACACAGTGTTGACTGGATAGCTGCCAAGATCAATTCCAGCTCCACCACCTGTAGCATACTGGAAGAAGATACTGCCTGTGCGCACAGGGAACCATGCGGCTGGCAGAATCATCTTGAGCTCAACGTGCTGCAAAGTGCCGATGCGACCAGACTTGAGCAGCTCACGAACACGGCGCTGGACCGGATGACTGCGCCAGTGGTAGCCGACAAAATACTGAACCTTCTTGCTAGCGTCCTCGGCGTTCTTCTTGGACAGTGCTGCCAGAATCTGCCTGGTTTCGTCTTCGTTGGCAGAGGATGGCGTCTCGCTCAGAACATGCTTGCCGTGCTCGATTGCTAAAACAGCATACTTGGCATGATATGCAATTGGCAGAGAGATGTACACGGCGTCAATGTCCCGGTCGGCAATCAGCTCTTCGTAGGAAGCAAAGACTCGAGGAATTCCATGTGTCTCAGCGTACACTTTGGCCCTGGAAAGATCGCGAGCGGCAATTGCGGCAATGACCACCTTATCAGAGAGAAGCTTCGCTGGAGCAATAATGCTGGTTTGGGCAATGCTGGAAGCGCCAAGGATACCGATGCGAACTGGCTGACTAGACATATGTTGTGGCTTTGCGAAGAAGAAGAAGAAGAAGAAGAAGAAGAAGAGTACTACTAATCTTATAATAAGAAATGCACTTCAGTGTGTATTGATGATATTGTCACTTTGTTAATTTGAGGAATGTTCTTTCACGTCCATAGTTTATATTTCTGCCCCCCCCCATACAATTAAATGGTGCGGTTTGCCATGCAGTAGTGATTACAATTGCGATGAGACTGTTCCCGGGAGGTATGCAAATTTCGCGGCGGTTCCGCTGACCAGGACGACGGAAATTTGTAATGTGAATTGCACGCCTCCAATGATGTTGATCTCGTGCTTTTCGATTTCTCGAAAGAAGGACTGCTGGGAAACATAACTTGGTCGAGAGTGTGCATTTTTATTGGTAATGGCTTGACTGCTATTCCATTATTATTAATGGATTAAAGAAAAATGGAAAGAGAACATGTCTTCAAGGGTGGGCCGCCCCCACGAAAAATTTGTCTTAACTTGTATAACAGGGGATTTTTACGTAAAAGCATTCCACACCGAGTTGATATACGCACTCGAAGAGCAATGGCTACCGCCCTAATCACGACCATATGGCCAGGTTAGACCGGATAATCACATTAGGCCTTGTTCGGATTAGACCAGTTGTCTGCACGAAGCAGACATTACACCGAGAGCCCTTGTACGCTGAATATATATCGGGGGGGGGGGAGGAGTAGCGAGCATCGACGACGGAGAGTGCGACCAGACGAGTAGACCGCGGAACCGAGCGGATGCAGGCAGAGTTGTGCTCAAGTAGCAATTGGGGGTGACCAAACCACCTTGAAAGAGGCGGCACGAGCGACAAGAAGCAACCAAACGTGGGCCGGCGAAGAGGAGGAAGCGACCGGCGAGAAGGGTGCCTACGCGAAGTGAGGACCGAGGTGGCGTAGACGACGGAGGCAGCAGCTGCAAGGAAACGGACGAGCAGACCGACAGGGAGGTGGTTGTCTTGAAGGGTCGAGGTGCAACCGACGGTGGCGCGACCAGAAGGCACGAGCACACACGTGCGGTGCAGAGGGAAGGGAAGAGTTGCGAGTGGGATAGAGACGGTGCGGTTCAGGGACAAAGCAGAAGGACGAAGAGGGAGGAAAGGGATGAGACACAGAGACAAACAGACACGGGAAAGGATGGTAGTTGTGCTGGACGAGAAGGCTGCATTTTTATACACTCGAGGGACAGCGGCAGTAGCATTCAGGAACGAAACACGGCTGATACCTGATTCGCCGGTTGGTGTTTTGAGAGAGGAGAGGAGAGAAAGACTCCTTTGTGAGTTTGGGTGAGTCGTGTGTTGAGAGAATCAAAGGAGTGTGTGTGTGTGTGTATGTGTTTGTTTTTTCTACGCAGAGTGGCGAACCTCCTTTGATCGAATAGCGCCTCTAGCAGTATCGTTCCGTCGCTGTTTCGTGTTACTCACTCTTCTGTAAACAACATGGCCTAACTGTACCGCTCAGTGTGGGACTTTAGTGTCATTTTAATGTGATTTGATGTGACTTGATAGGAGGAAGGACAGGGAGGAGGGGATGCGTTTTACGTAACTGGCATGCTGCATTTTACGCTAAAGACAACACCCAGTCGCACTAGTGCTTTTTACGTAAAGTGCATGTTTTTACGTTAATTTTCCGAAGACTTGTAGGACAGATGATTTTACGTAAAAACGGCCCACCCGTCTTGTTTTATCTTATTAAAAAGGTATCGCCGGTGCTGTTTAATCTAGCTCGCTTAGTTTTGCAATGGTACATATGCCAGTAAAGGAAGCTGATCTTAATTGGATTGGTATTGGATTTATGCCTTATCAACAGGGCTCCTCGTTTTAATACAACAGACTTTGAATCGAATTGAATTGAAAAAAAAATAAATAAAACAAAGCGTGCGAGTGGAAATCGCGAGTGAGTGTGAAGATGAGCAAAACAGAGCGCAAGTCCAAGGACAAGAAGAGCAAAGCAGCAGCCTCAGATGACGCAGTAACAACAACAACAGCAACAACGACGACGACAAAGTCGACCTCGAGCGGTAGCGAAGGAAACAAAAAGGACAATAAGGATAAGAAGGACAAAAAGGATAAGAAGGACGATAAGAAGGACGAAAAGAAGAAGCGTAAGCGTGATGATACTGAGGTTAATGATGATGCAGTAGTCGAAGAGAAGAAGTCAAAGAAGTCAAAGAAGTCAGAGAAATCCAAGAAGGATGGCAGCGATGATGATGCTAGCGATAAAGAAGAGAAGTCAAAGAAGAAGCATAAAAGTGAGAAGAAGCAGGATGAGGATGACGGTGAGAAGGAGAAGAAGTCCAAGTCTGACAAGAAGGATAAGAAGGATAAGAAGAAGTCAAAGAGGAAGGATGATTCTAGTGATGAAGAATCTACCAAGCCCGCGGCAAATGAACCATCTCAAGATGAGACAGCAAACAACAATGCGGGCAAATGGGTCAACTGGAACAATGCAGAAATGGACGGCGATGCTGACCGGAAGAACAAATTCTTGAGGCTGATGGGTGCATTCAAGCCAACTTCTTCATCCTCATCCTCTTCCTCCACTGCCATTCCTTCGACACCAAACACTGGCTCATCAAACTCTGAGTCATTGACCAAGGTTGGCGTCGCCAAGATGGAAAATGCTCTGGAACGCCAGTTTAACTCTGGTCTGGCCATGCGGAAACACAGATACGGTGGTTTAGGCAGCTAAAAAGGCCATCTCTTTTTCTTTTTCTTTTTCAATTTCTTTTTCAACTTTGCCTGTTTGCTTGTTTGGTTGACTGTTGTGATTTCGGATTTCCAACCTCTCCCCACTCTTGTATTGAAAAAACACAGACAACTTCAGGAGGCTGCAGATCGCTAAAGATGAGCACAAGCAGCAGAGTACTTCCGGCACTGGCGGCAGTGATTATCGCATCTGCGCTTGTGGCGGCAAGTAACTCTTCGACAGTAAAGCTAGTGGTTGTTTTCGTTCTCGGACTTGCTGCCGGTGTAAAGTTGACACAAAGTCCGTGGTCTGCCCCACTGGAGGAGCTGCTGAGTATGCATAACAGTAGTACAACAAGGAGTCTCTATGCAGGCATTCTTGAAAGGGCAAGTGGTCCTCTAACTTCAGCGCCAGCAGCATTGTTATCGACGAAGCAATACGGATTCAAGCACGGATTGTTGAACATGCAGCCTCCCTCAACATCATGGTTCAACATGGGCTATTGGAATGACGAAGATGGCGATTGCAGCGAAGGTGGCAATACAACAGCCGATGGAGATAACAGCAAAGGCGATGAGGCTGTCGATGTATCCGAGGCACGGAACCAGCGTCAACAACCAACATCCGCTCGGCCAAACAACAGCACCTCAGTCTACCAGCGAGCCTGCCAGCGCCTCATCGACAAAGTGGTTAGAGCATCTGGTGGCGTCGGTCCATCCACTCGCGTTCTCGATGTTGGTTACGGCTGTGGTGATCAAGACTTGTATCTTTACGACAAGTACGACTGTTGGCACATTGATGGCATCACATTGGAACCCGCACAGCACCAGCTCGCCCAGGCTCACACCCGTATCAGACGCTTGGACGACACCATTCTGCTACGAACGGGCGATGCTGCCGATCCAAATGATGACTCTGGTGTGTGGCAAAGTGGTCAAAAGTATGATCGGATATTTGCAATTGACTGTGCCTATCATTTTGCGACACGAGATCAATTCCTGTCCAATGTTGCAAACTCTCTCGAGTCGGGGAACGGAAGTACGTTTGTGGCGGCTGATATCTTGCCGACCTTTGTGCCTGATCAGACGGATAGCGTGGGCAGGTTTATAATGCGAGTCATTTCCAAAGTTGCCGGAGTGCCGGTCGAAAACATGTACACTGCGGATGAGTACAGAATCAAGTTGGAGAAGCTGGGTTTCGAGCAAGTCAGGATAGAGGATATAACGAGCAACGTGTTTCCTGGACTGGCTGACTACATTGAGGATCACATTTCAACAATGAGCAGCGTGGTTCGGCCATCCAAAACTCTTCCACTGACTGTAATGAAATGGATATTACGGTTTCTGTATGAGCAGCAGTGGTGTCAATTTGTAATTATATCCGCCAAGATGCCGTAAACCATTTGTATTATTTTATAACTTAAAATGACTCTTTAAAGGAAAACAGAAAACAAACAAACTCGAGAGAATAATAAAGTAAACGATTATATAGAATTGATTACTTGGCTTTGGCGAATCCGACAGTCTTAGCATCCATGTCGTAAATCGAGTAGTACGAACGCAGGAATACATCGCCCAAGATCCAGAGAGTCGGGTATGGTGAGCCTGGTGTAAATGCTGTAAAACATGTACCATCAGTGTCTTCGATAATGTACGATTCTGGGGTCAAATCGTATGCCTTGGCGCCAAACTTGATGTGAATAGTCGGCAAGGTCTTCTTCTTGTCACAGTCGATGATGTAATAGCCTTGACCAGAATCAGTTGCACCCAGCTCGCGATTGATTATCATAGCATCATGGTGGCCCATAACTATCAATGAAGTGCCAGTATCAATCACAGCATTTTCGCTATGAATGTTCAAGCCAGTCTGACCATCACCTACACTGACTCCCTTCATTTCAATCAACCAGTATCCGTGCTGCCTGGTTGGATAGTAATCGACCGGACCTTCGAGCTTGCTCTCGTCAATGCCGCCAATTGTCAGCCCAGAGCCTGTGCTGCCATGCTCATGAGCCAGGTAGAATCCAAACTTGTTCTCTTTGAGCATACCGCGTTTGGCCAGCTCAAATATAAACGGATTGACGCGCTGTTGCGAGATTTCAGGGAAGCCCATGCCGACAATTCCATCAAATGGCAGCCGCTCAAAGAACGCAGCAACCTGGTGAGCTTCGCCAAATTGGTACTTTTCGAGCATCATCCCGGCAATATTGAGATTGTCGCTAGAAACTGTGCCAGATGCTGACCCGGTGCCATACTCGATGGAGAATTGCGTGGTGCTGCTTGTATAAGTACTGGAGGCAGCGCCGTCGAAGTGCTTGTGGTTGGCACAGCCCTCAGACTTGCACTTGGCGGAAGGCACCCAAGCATCACTGGAGCCTGTATCGAAAACCACAGTGAATTTCTGAGGCGAAGTCCCAATCTCGATCTCGCCATAGTAAATCATGTCAACATAGTTAGACAAAGGCAAGTTGGAAACGGTACCGGATTCGGCCAACTTGGTGGAAATGGACGATGCAGCGAGAGGTCCAAGCAGCTTTCTAAGCTTGCGCTTGGCGGCTGGCGAAGCGTACTTGTGGGCAAGGCGAATGTGCTGGAGTTCGATGGTCTTCTTCAGGTCAGCTCCAGATTTCTTGACCCTGTTGAGTGGGATTGTGACAGTACCCGTAGCACTGACACACAACGAAATGGATGCAAGCAGTAAGGAAGCGAGTGTGACGCGCATTGGTATGTATAATAATAAAAATGTAGGCGAGGAATTGCTGATGATAGCGAGTGTCAAATGAATCAAGACTCGAAGAGATGTCAAGGCGAGCAAAGTAAGTTTGTGAGTGGGGAGGGTACAATGAAAAGGGGACGATGTTTTGTCAGGTGGAGGGGGAAGGTTGGTTGGTTGGTTGGTTGGTTGGTTGGTGAATGTCTCTGATTTAAAAAAGGAGGTGGATGAGATGAAGAAGTTCAACTTGATAAGGGACTGTCCAACAACCTGGTTGATCATACTAGGAATCTATCTCTCCCCTCCCCACTTTCATCCATTTCGTAATCAAAATGGACGGCCGAAGGTCAATATATTACCGCGTGTCAAGTGAATGAACTTACACAAAAAAGATGTGTTCGCTAGTGGCAAATCGATCGACCACGCTGACCAATCGACCAACCGTAATGTCGATTCAGTGTTGCCACTGTTGTTTTCCTTAAATGATAAAGAAGATAGTAATTTAACCGTAATACTTGGCAGAGCTGCCACATGGTGTGCATCCACACACACACACACACTGTCTTTACTGTGAGGAATGTGAACTCCACAACTTTTTTTTTTTAAAAAAGGAAACGAGACTGGTAATGTGCTATTGATTCATTTTTTAAACAAGTGTAAGCTGGAGCTTTCGCTCAGCTGGGTCGGCCGAGAGGCAAAGGAAGGCTGGTGGCACTTGCTGAAGTGCGTCTACCGACAACTGTGGCCATTTGGACTCAATAATCTCCTTGACACCCTCGAACAACACTGCGTTGCCGCGCTTGCTCAGATGCAATCCATCTACCACGTAGTCGCTGAGCGGGTGTAATCCAGATTCGGAATCTTCTTTCACGGCAGTCCAGAAGTCAAACACTGCAATTGACTCGATACCAACCACGTTGTTGTCGATAATACCAGCCACCGTGCCTTTTGCAGCTTCACTGTACATTTTCGCGCGATCATTCTGACGAGTCTTCTTCTCGAGCAGCTCCTCTGCAATTGGGCCAGGAGTAATCACAAGGATCTTGGCCAAAGGAACGCGTTCGTGAATAGTTGCTATCACAGCATGCAAGTGCACCTTGTACTCATCCACCGGCACGTGGTTTGGACTGGTCTCGATTGAAGCATCGTTGGTGCCATAGAAGATCGTCACAAGCTTGACCTTGACGGCCTCGGCCGAGCCAGCAGCCGGTATATACTGCGGAACGAGAATGCGAGCCTGGCGCGTAGTGTGGCCATTGGCGCCGCGGTTGAAAACGTCGAGGCGTCGCTGGTAGTAATCAGAGAGTTGAGCAACCCAGCCGCCGTC
>MU602815.1:0-10398 GCA_025201865.1 Ramicandelaber brevisporus | reverse complement strand
ACAAATGGCGCGGAGATGTTCATCATGAACGGCTTGCCAGTCTCGTGGGCATGCTTGGCAATCGACAGAATGGTATCTGGCGACACGGTGATGAAGAATCCAGTAATGTAAAAGTACTTGGCATTTTCAATCAGAGCCTTAATCTCTGGCTTCTGGATGTGATCAATCTTGAACGAGTTGGCAGCGCTCAAGTTTGTCACCAATGACCGGTTGTTGTCTGTGATGAGGCAGGCGCTTACACCAGTTGGCTTCTCAGTGTCAACGTAGTACTCGGTGCGGAGGCCGTCTTCGGCAGCTTTGGCTTGGAGCTTCACGGCGTGTTCATCGGCACCAACGGAGCCCATAAAAACAGTAGAACCAGATGGCAGGAAACGCTGAGCGCCACGTAGCGTGTTCTGGCCAGCTCCACCAACTGTATATGTGATCGGATAATCACGCTCGAGCTCCTCATAAAGCGGAAGGTGTTTGTCATCGGCCAGGATACCGTCGTTGGCCTTCAGGTCGTACTTGTCGAGAAACGGCAGTTCAACAGCCGCGTTGATGTCGAGCAGCGGGTTGCAAAGGCCGACTATAGGTCCTTTCAGTTGTTCATCAACGCTAGATGCAGTCATCTTCTTTGAGCGATTTGTAATGGGCAGCAATTTGAAGAAAAAGAAAAAGAAAAAGAAAAACAGAATACAAAAAGAAGAGGCGTTGAATGGATTAGGTATGTGTAATAGTGGGTAGTAAATTGTTCTTGCTAACTCTCTCGGCACATGAACTATCATTTCATTGCATTTCATTACACTTTTATGTTTTTATGTTCAAGATACTAATTTTGTTCTCTTTAAAGGAAGGAATAAAAGCGAGTGGTTTAATGTAAACTAGAAAAAAGTTATTGAGAAGAAGCAAAGCTCTCGAGGGTTGCAGTTCCAGCAGCCAGGTCCAGCATTTGACGCTGGCGCTCACGATGAATCTCAGCAAACGATAGGGGTTCAAACAGCTCACCGGTACCACCATAGAACTTGTCATTGAACTCAACCCAGTGCAGACGCAGGGCATGCAAAAAGGCGGACATGCCCTCCATACCAATCAGTGTTCCAATAGTCATTACGAACCATAGATAGAAACCAACCACAAAGAGAAGAGTGCGTGCAAAATGGGTTCCGGCATTGGCTGCACCTTCGAGAGTCATCTTCCAGAGAACTTCGGACAGCTGGGCATGAGCCAGACTGAGAGCCCAGAGACGGAGATAGGAGGCAGTGTGAGAGATACAATTGAGACAGAACTCAATAGTATGGATAGACTGGCCAATCATGATATCACCAAAGTCAAACGGCTGCTGAACAAACTCAATGTAAAAATAAACAAACATCGCATAACAATGCAGCAATGCGACAATGCAATAAAGAAATGAAGAGACGGAGAAATGTCAGTATATCTGTTATCTATCAAGCACAAATAACATTGGAGAGGTTAGTACCAATTGAGCGCGTTAGTCAATATAAACAACACATAGTGTATACACGCGCATATATATATATATATATATATATGATGAAACTCACCTTATCATGAATCATTTCTTCAGTTTCACCAGCGTGGGGGAAGCCGTTGGCAGCGATATCAGCAGGGTCAATATCTGAGAGGCGGGCATTGGAGATGCGAGCGGAGGTAGTGGAGATTTGCTGATAGCCCATGGCAGCGGTGCGGTCGTGTTCACGTTTCAGCAAGTATGGCTTGGCAAACAGCATCCACGGCACACAAACGACGGCAATCATAATTAACACGAGCTGAACAAAGGCTTGACCACGGTAGAGCTGATCCTCCGGTGCAACCTTTCCAGGCGACAGGAACATCAGGATGAGGGTGTTGAGCAGGGCGGGAGGAGAGTTCTTGTAGATGGGGTTACCATCGTCATCAGTGGCATTCCAGTCAACGGTCCATTTGTAGATGACAATAAACACCAGGTAACCAACGATGCAGCCCATGAACAGAATCTGAGGAATAAACTCGCAGTAGATGTTAATCTTCTTCTTGAAGTAGCGATGGTTATAGAGAGAGAGGATGACTCCACCAAACATCTGAACAGCTCCCAAAATCACAGCCATTTTCATCTTATACGAATTCAAGAACAGCAAGTTATTCTCGGCTTGATTCCACACCGGATCTATTCCAAATGGATAAACGCTGCCAGCGCCACCAACATGAATAGCGGTCAAGGTTTTATTGCCTCTGCCTTCCTGGGGGAACTCCCAGCGAGAGGAGAAGAATGACACCGAGCGGGAGAATATGTCGTTATAAATTAAACCAGTATAAACGGAGAATGCACCCATCATCAGCACCAAATAGCGACCACCAAACAGCATTGAAAACATTTCACCTCCATCAAAATGCTCAAACTTCTTCTCATTCAAGCACAGATAAACAGCTACAGCGAACATAATCAAACCATGGCCAAAGTCACCAAACATTACTGCAAACAAAAACGGGAATGAAATTATAGCAAACAAAGCTGGGTTAACCTCTCTGTATTTGGCCACACCATATGCGTTTACCAACTCCTGGAAAGCAGAGGTAAACTTGTTGGTACGATGGAAGGTGGGTGGCTCCATCTTGGTAGACAGAGTGCGCATAACAGCGGGCTGACTAGAGCCTGCCTGCATTGTGGCAAAGTTGAGAGTGGATTGAACTTCAGACAGTGATCTGATTGGACACCATCCTTCGGCAAACAGCGAGCGATGGCCTCCTTCATGCTGTCTGAACTTGTTCATTGTATGGTAGATTAACTTCTCCTTTTTGACTGCACTCATCCATCCAGAGATATTATCAGCAATACGAGACAACTCAGTGTCACGCTCTCTATTGGTATTCAGCAGAATTGAGTTAATGTCATCGATTCTGGCCATTACACTAATCAAATCTTCATGACGCTGTTCATCGCTGCTGCTAATGTTATATAAAGTAGCACCCATGGATTCAGCAATTCTACGTGCTTTAGCCAGCAGCATTTCACCATGAGCAAATACAATGAATACGTTTTTATCAACCTCCGAGTCGCTGATTGGATCCATAATTGGCTCGTTAATTTCAACATGATTCATCAGCAAATTGCCTCTTAATGAACGCCACAGCACTCTTTCAAACGGAATCATGCGTGATCTTGAGATAACTCCAGTAATAAACTTGACACTGATCTCACTAGTGTTAATGTTGTTGTTGAGATATCTACGCGAGCTGTCCACCTCTGTGCTACCATTGCCAGATGCAGCAAGTGAATCCAAGCTGCGTCCAAATGAGTCAATCAAATCAACCACAGAGGACCGACGATCATATCTGTTATCACCAAGCAGCATCACGTCTGGATCATCGATTGAACGACGCATATCGGCTGGACGCGCGCTTGCATGGCGGAAGAATCCCTCCGCCTCCGTTAAAACCACTTTGCGCTCTATCAACTCCATCAATTGGCGCTGGAATGTTTCATACGATTGATTCAGCTGAAATAATCTCTCTTCATGTCCATCAATGCTAACGCTCATCTCTTCCAACTCCTGTGGTCGAGGCGCTACATGTCCCGCATCCGGTCCTGCTGCATTGGCAGCACCAACACCAGCCAAGCCAGTAGTAAGAGTCTTGTTCTTAACAATATTGGCCCACAGGAAACGCAGCTTGCGCTCAACTTCATCAAACCGGCGAAGCTCATTCACGTAGGTGCGCTGAAACGCGTTGGCGTCTGCGTTGAGATCGCGGAACTGAACCAAACCAAGCTCTCCAAGCTCTGCTACCGTTGCGTGTGCAATTTCAGTGGGCATATACAGCTCAATGAGTGTCATTTGCTCAGACCGAAACAGACTTGAGTCCTCGGTAGCTGCCGCGACCGCTGCAGAGTTTGCAGACGATGTCGGCAGCGCCATTTTTAGCAATAAGCGATGAGGGCGGGAGGGAAAGAGAGAGTAGTGCGAAGGAAAGAGAGTGAGGAAGTGACGCGAGAAGGGGGCTAGAGGCAGAGGCAGCGAAGAAGCAAGTCGATGCGGCCGGAGGTGGTAGTCGAGTTTGAGGTCAAGAAAAAGATGCGTGGCAAGTTGATGTTGGAAGACGGAGGAAGGAAAGAAAGAAGTCAAACGGTGGAGGGGGGCTACGTGGTCGATTTTTTCTTCCTTTGTTTTTTTTTTGGCGTGCTTTTGCTTGTTTTGCGCTTGTTGCCTGCCTGCCAAAGTCCCTCGCAGAGCATATCACCCCCTTCGTCATGTCAACGTCGTCAGGTAAACAACAGAGGCAGGGCACTCTGACAGCGTTCTTTTCCAAACAGCAGCGACAGCAGCAGCAGAAGCAGGAGCAAGAGGAGGAGTATCTGGAGCAGTATTCACTGGAACAGCCACGACTAAAGCGGTTGCGCGCTGATCAGAATCCTCCCAACGAAGAACCTGAGGTTGTGCAGGACTACTTGCCAGTCGAGGGATATGACCCAGTGCTTTGGCTGCCCATTGAGCTGACTCTGCTGGCGTTCGATTTGCTTGATCTGCGCGAGCGCATTCGATGCCGCCGTGTGTGCAGGCTATGGCGGGATATCTTTGACAAGAATCCATATGCATGGTCATCCACCACCTTCCCGCCGCTGCGCACATTTACCTCGTCCAGCGCACCACCGACCACGCTCTCCGTTGGCGACGGCAGCTTGGAGCAGAAGCGGAAGCGCAGCATCAAGTCATCTTACACGCAGAATGCCATCCGGATCATCACACTGGCCAAGGGCAGTCTGTGCAGTCTTCACTTGCGATGCAATGACATCATCAACAACAAGACGTTCATTCCGGCGCTTTTGTCTTGCCAGAGACCAGTGCTGACAAGACTGCACTTTTTCATTGTTAATCTTGACAATTCTAATCTGTCAATTGACTCGTGGAAGCGAGGTACATTCCCTCTTGATCCAGTGGTGATGAGTAGCAAGTCAACGAAGACCCCGTCTCTGTGGTCTGCTGTGCTGTACAATCTTGGCCGCAATCTCCGTGAGCTCATCATCTCGTATGCTGACATTGATGCCAAGACTGTTCAAAGCATTGGCAGATACTGTCCCAAGCTCAAGAAGCTAACTCTAGTTGGTCTTAATTCTGGCGCATTTCGTGTTGACTGGAATCGAGTGCTGTCAACAAATCCATCACAATCACAATCCAAAACAGCAGTCTCTGTGTCAAAGAACGCTGTTATTCCACTCGAGTATCTGTACATTGACCAGACTCCACTCATCAACAATACAGATGTAACTGTGATTGTATCTCGTCTCTCACGCACTCTGCGCTCGATTGGTCTCATGCAGCAACCTTCTCTGACGAGCGAATGCTTATTGCACATTTCTCATCTTGGAGCTCGTCTTGAGTCGCTTCATCTTGATGGTGCAGATTCATCAGGCGCTTGCTCTACATTTGTGAACACTAAGGTCAAGTCAGACCAGGCATTCTTGATGGATTTCGCAAGACGCTGTACTTCTTTAAAACAGCTGTCAGCTCCCAACTGGAATATGAATGACGAATGCCTCGATATGTTCCTGTCCAGTAACATCCCATCTTCATCCCCATCAGCATCCTCATCGTCGTCATTATTAACATCAGCAAGCAGCATCAACTCGTGTATGATAACGAATCTGGAACTGCGGTTAAATCGCCAAATTACAGATGCTGGTGTTGAAACTATTGCTTTGATGTGCCCGCATCTTCGCAACATTGATTTATACGCCTGCTATCAAGTCACTGGTCGAAGCGCTGCTCTTCTAGTTCAATACTGCAACAGTTTAACAGTAGTTAACTTTGGACGCACATCTATCGACAATCGCTTCCTCGACGCTCTCGTTCGCAAAGCAACAAGCACAGCCTCAAAGAAGATACAGCAGCAGCATCAGCAGCAGCATCAGCGGCACAATGGACTCCAGATTGTGGACCTCGAGAGATGCCCAGTGACTGAGGCGGGGTTGATGAGACTGGCAGAGTGTCCAGCTGCCACATCACAAATGCGAAGTGTTAACTTAATCAACTGCGAGCTCGTCATGGCTGAAAGCGTATCGAAGCTTCGAAAGGTGATTAGACAGCCAATGGGCACCGTCTCATTCTACATTAGGTCACAGTGAACAAACCATCCTCTCATTCTCACCATTGACAGCATCCACTCCTTTAAATCACATGGTCTCAGTACAAACACACACATACACACACACATACACACATACACACATACAAACACATTCCCCCATTCTCTCACCCTAACTTTACTTACTTATTTTTTTCTTTTGAAGAATCAGGACAATTGATAGAATTCACATCAGGAGTTCGCTCGCTCACTACCACACTATAGCTTTTTTGGGCTACTGTGTTCTTTTTTTGGCGCGTTCCTTTGGTGTACGAATGCGTGAGAATGGGGGGGGGGCAGAGAGAGATACAACGAACGAATGGATGATACCAGTCGATTCCAGTCAGTCTCTTCGAGTTGGGCTGATTGTCGTTTGTCGCTTGTTGCTTGTTGTTTGTTGTTACACATTCTCACACTCACTTGGCTCACTCACGCGCCAGAGCACACGCCCACCGCCGCCAAAAAAATAAAAGCACTTAAAGTGATCGACTTGTGGTCCTTCAGCCAACCAAATTCAACCTTATTCTTCTTCTTCTTCTTCCTCTTCTGGCACTTCTGTTACCTCTGTTACCTCTGTTCCTTCTGTTACCAAAGTCTAACCCCCCATCTTTCTGCTTTTCCCACCTCTTCGACCTCTTCTACTCCCCTCCCCTTCTACCACTTCAATCGCGTGTATTCGTGCTTCAACGATCATCTTTCTCCGTGTACTTTACTGTCACCAATCTTCTGCTAATTTTGATATACACATTGATGACTTCTGGCTTCATTCCTGAGGGCAACGCATCCGCCATGCCCAATGCTGCGCGCCGTAGTAGCCACCACACGGTGCATGGCTTGAATAATTCTCACTATCACTACCAACAATATCATAAACACAATCACTATAATCGCCAATCTCAATCTCAATCTCAATCTCACGCACATCAACAACAACAACAGCAACAATCTGAACACCGTGGTGCCGTATCCAGCCGTTCTCGTCTCATAATCTCACTATGTGCCCTCATCGTTTTCTTCTTCATTGCCATGCTTGATGCAACGGCCGTGTCTCCAGCTCTGCCGGCCATTGCGCAGTCTCTCAACGTTCCCCTCAATGGCCAAATCGTCTGGACTTATTGCGGCTTCCTGCTCACATCATGTGTCTTCCAGCCGATTCTGGGCACAATCAGCGAGATTCCATCGGTTGGCGTCAAATACACACTGTTGTTTACCATGAGTTGCTTTACAATTGGTACCATTATGAGCGGTGCAGCTGAATCATTGCCAGTGATGGTCATTGGACGAGTGGTTCAAGGCATTGGTGCAGCTGGCATGTTTTCCAAGGCCATGTACATGGTAGTTCGATTGACCAATCTGCGAAACGCCGTGGTTGCCATGAGCTGGATGGGTGTGCCGTACATTGTCGGGTCGGTCATGGGTCCAGTGGTTGGCGGTGTCATCTGCAAAGGCGCTGGATCGTGGAGATGGACCTTTTACGCTGCAGTGCCAATTGCCATGGTTGTGCTGACAATGGTCATCATGTTTGTGTGGTCGCCAACCAAGCAAGTTGAGGAGTTCTCGGCAACCGTGCTGCAGACCATGTCAACGACACCATCAGAATCAGTGGCAGCAGCCGTGACTCCGGCAACGGTGCATTATGCGTCGCGCAAGTCGGCTACAGCGTGGAGTGACGTTGACTTTGTCGGTGGCATCTTGATATTCACTGCGCTGACGCTTCTTTCACTCGGACTGCTGTGGGCTGGCAGTTCATTCTCGTGGACGCACCCATACACACTTGCCTGTCTGGCTCTATCTGGGTGCTCGTTCGTCGGGTTTGCAGTGTATGAAGCATTCGGAGCCAAGTCGCCAATGTTCCACCAGCGCAAACTGCTGCTTCATCGCAACTTGTTCGTATCTTGCATCCTCAACATATTTCTTGGCGCTGGTCTCTTCTGCACCCTGATGTACACGCCAGTCTACTACCAAACCAACCGTGCTGACAATGCTGCAGATTCTGGAATGCGCCTGTCGCCAATGCTGATCTCCGCTGCGATTGGCTCCTGTGTGAATAGCTTGATCGTCGCCAAGTTTAACATTTACCGTATTCCGGTGGTGATTGCGTACGCAATGTTGATGGTCGGCCACGGCCTGATGGTGCTTTGGGATGTCACTGGGCAGCAATCTGCTGACTTTGAAATGTCCGCACTCATCATCCTTGGGCTTGGTTACGGAATTGCAACCGGTGGTACCATTGTTTCTGGCATTGTTGGTCTGCATCCGTCTGACATTTGTCCATCGTTGGCTGTTCTCAGTTTCTGTCGCTCTCTTGGCGGTATTCTGGGCATTGTCACATCCACTGCAACAATTGTGAACACTGTCATTGGCAAACTCGGTTCACTCTCTCCACCCGAAACTGCTGCAAGATTGGTCGACACGTTCAAGGGCCACTTGATTTCATTGAACACGCTTGGCCCAGGCGACATTGCCGAGGTTCGCATTGCCATGGTCAAAGGCTTCCATGCTGGCCAGATGGTGATGGCAATGATGTTTGGGCTGGGACTGCTAGCGTCGCTGTTTTTGATGCATGTCGCGCTGCCAAGTGTCATTTCGCTGGATGAACAGATGGAAAACAACATCAAGCGAGTTAGCACGGCGAGAATGCCAGTTAACTATGACCAGGCCAGACCACCATCCTCCAACTTTGTCGCTGTGCCAATACCAATCAGACGCGTCAAAACCGATTCTATTTATAATTAGATTGCATCTTTTCTTATCTTTTCAAAACGAACATAGAGTAATTCTCTCTCGTACTCACACACAGAGTGAATGAGAGAGAGAGAGAGAGAGAGAGAGAACGATATAGAGAGATAGAGTTGTGTGTGTCACGACTTGCACACTCTTTTGTTTTCTATTTTTTTTTTTTCCACAGCGAGTTGATCGAGAAAGCGAACAAGCGAACGAGCAACGGTACCAAATGACAGGAACAGCAGCGCCAGTGTCGCGGGTACAGTTCACGGTTGGCAAGATGGACGCCGGTATGGCGATCCTCTTGACCGAAGACAACCATCTCATTGAGTTCCCCTCCCTTTTGCTCCCGAAAGGCATCACTGCCGGCTCGGTTGTCACGATTAGCGTAGATCGCGATCGTCTTCAAGAGAACTCTCGCAGACGAGACTTCTTTGACCTGCAGGATGACATTTTGCGCGAATTTGGACAGCACAAGCCAGCTAACCCGACGCTGCAAGTGCGCTCCGTGACCCAGACCGCGGTGGTCATTGAATGGGATCCTCTTGAGCTGCACCAGACGCAACTGATGAAGATTGTATTGTACAAGAATGGACAGAGAACGGCCCAGCAGATCCCACTGCCGAGCCAAGAGCATCTGAAGAGCGGAAGTGTTGGAAACGGAAGTGGAATTGCAGCGGGCTTGGGATCCGCTCATTATCATTTACCAAAGTCAATCGCAGTTCAACCGCAGGCTGTGCAAGTGTCATCGCCATCGCCATCAACGGTGGGAAGCCAGCGTGCAGTTTCACCGGCAGTTAACCATCGCAGCTCCATCCTGTCTGTCACCGGAATGCTTGGCTCATTGTCTCAGAATGCATTGCTGACGCCAAACACTGCCAAAATCTCGGGATTGGATGTTGATCATGAGTACGAGTTCCGTATTGAGATCCACACGACAGCCGGTGTATTCACGTCAAACACAGTCCGCACTCGTACTCACACTCTCAAGAATCTGCAAGGCATTAACGTATGCTTTGGTGAGCGCGAGTCCGAGGATGAGGTTGCCAAGCTGAAAGAGTGCCTCAACCGATTGGGTGCAAAGTGGACTGAGAACATTACAGTTGATACTACTCACTTGTTGACTCGCCATGCTGGTGGTCCCAAGTTTGCAATTGCAAGAGCATGCAACACTCCAATTGTGGCGCCAGACTGGTTAATGGATAGCGAGAGTCAAGGACGTCTGCAACCAGCGTTGGCTTACTACATCGCTTCCTGATTAAAGTTATGAATAATAACTGCTTAACATTTTGTTGAAATGAACATTATTGAACACCGTGTACACTCAGATGTCATTTAAAGATTGCTCTGAAAGATTATACTAGACTACTACGTTACCTCGGTATGATCAAGAAGGATTTACGGAACGATTTAAAAATAAAGTGTTTAGTAGTAAGACGAGTGTTATCTTCCTTTTTCCGCTGACATCCCACGGCTCACAATTAGATAGGCGAGGGTGGCGAGCAGTGCGACGGCGGTCAATGCCGGGCCGTAGCTGTTGCGCCGCTCGCCGCCGCTGGCATCGCTGCCGCCATC